>PVJX010030754.1:0-21776 GCA_004027295.1 Dolichotis patagonum
AGAAAAAAATGCAACCTTATCAGTCCCAAATGAGTTTTGCTTTGACTGGTCATAGTTTTCCATTGATAATCTCCTAGTACTAGTCCACTTGTATTTATAGCACTTTCTGCTATTAAGAGTTGAGTGTGTGTGTGTGTGTGTGTGCGCAGTGTCTATAGTGTGTGCTGCACGGTGAGTTGCTCGGTTTCTATTTAGTTCCTCCCCAATACTAATGATCATCTTGCTCTTTCTCTTGCAAAATGAGAGTAGATGAGTTGGTGGCTCACATAGCTTTTTGACCTAAGAGGGCCTCACTTTGCTGTTATTGACAACTGTAGACAATAACCAGTGGATGGAGACCCAGAGACTAAACAGTCTCAAGGGTGAGACCGTCCTTGTGCTCATCACCTGCACTGATGCTTTCACCAAGTAATTATTTTTAATTTTATTTAAAGAGAAAAAAAACCAGAATAAAGGGTAGCAACAATACAGAGTTCCAAGGAAAAGAAAAACAAAAAAACCTAAGAAATTATTACTTGACAAATTACATACTGACATCTTGGAAATAGTTGTTCAAATTACAAAGTTAAAACATGTAAAGTAGACATTCAAACTGTGACACTGTTAACAGTTCTACTCCACGATCTGACAAAAACAGCAATATGGTCATCCATCTTACCCACTTAAATATACATGCAATTATATCAAAAGAGTAAAATTAAACACAACAAAACAGAACAAAGTGGATCACAAGAAAGCAATGTAAAAGACATAAATTTCAAAACTAGACAATTGCAGATATTCACTCTCTATCATATTGACTCTTGTTTTCTTCCAAGTAGTTGTCCATATTGTCACATACAGGGAATTCACATGAAACAACATAGTATGGAATTGATCTGAGCAGGACGAGGAGGGCATTTCAGGTCTTGAAGACCAGACAATAGGGAAGCCAAGAATGACTGTCATAGTGTCTCTCATTCTCCTCAAAACAGCGGTCCATAACTTCATGTGTGTTGAACTTAAACAAAACAAAGCAAGCTAAAATCACTTTGAACAAAGAATGATAGTTTTGCTGGATTTCACCTCATGACATTATGGAATCAGCACTGGGTACTGTAGTGTCTCTTTTTCTTCAAAGTAGTTGTTCATTTCAACATGTGTTATATAGTTGGTTCTCATAAACTGTTTATAAGCTCTACACATGCATGAGTCTCTGCATGTATCTATCCTTTCTGTATTAGAGGGAAAAACAAAACAAAGCAAGATAAAACAAAACAATTCCTAGAAAAGCATGAAGCAAAGAAGTCATATAAAACTGCAATACAAGATGATCTACAATGCCAAGTAATTATTTTTAAGATCAATATTAGTAATAAAATAATATTCCACTGAGGCAGCATCGAGGATCTGCACTCGTTATCCAGGAAGCAGAGAACGGTCTGGCATTCAGCATCTTGTCTCGTACAGGAGAGAGAGGTGAATAAATGGTCCAGACTAATAAATGCTCTGTCATGTCTTGCTGCTTAAATATTTTATAACTTTTAAGTTCTATTAAAGGAAGGGATGTCGAGAGTGTTCAGTGAAGATAGCTTCTCCTCGTGGCTTTTTATTAAGAAAGATGACACTGATCACATACCTGATGATGGAGTGAGAAAAGATATTATCTTGCTGAAGATGGGCTTATTATTCCAGCCCTGTGGTGGTTGGATCTTGATGGAAAAGGTTGGGGAAGAGAGGGCAGGAGAATTAATAGGCATGACTCCACCAAAATACTTGCATCTCAGCTTTCTTAGTGGGCAGACATTGATGTGGAAATGGTCTGTGACTGTTAATTTTCATTTCAGCAAACACTAGCCCTTACCAACTCTACAGAAAATCCACTAGTCATAGAAGAAAATGAACTGTGCACATGCCCCCTCTCTCCAGCTGGGTGATGGGGTGGACGTGTCCTCACATTTACTTGTTTCCACAACTTGCACTAAGTAGATGCAGGACCCCCTTGCCCACCTGCATGGGAAGCATGCTGCCCAGGACCATTCAGGCTTCCAAAACTCTACGGAAATGTTTTTAATTTCTATTAAAATCAGAAGAAAAAAATGAAACATTTAGATCAAAGAAAATATTTCCATGTTCCACATTAATATACTCATCTGTACTAACACAGTTGTTTAAAACAGTTTTAAATATTTTTAGGATGAGGGGAACCGTCAGACTGCTGTGCCAGGGCTCCTGTGAGTGTCCCAGCACATGGGTCTCCACAAATGCTTATCGATTAATTGAAAGACAGCACTGGGGAGCTTCAGTGTGCTCCTCCAAGAGGACACAGCCGTGTTGGTCCTGCAGGCCCTGCAGGAAGGTTGAGGCAGCAGGCAAAGAGCCCTGGAAAGAAAGCGCAAACCCCAGAGTTGCAACCGGTTATTGTAATCCAGAACACGTAGCAAGCGAGACACTGAGGTTTCAGCACATGCACACAAAATTTAGACAGATGCTAAAAGTAATGTTTTCCTATTACTTCTCAAGCTTGTCCCTGGCCTTGGACAAACAGTTGTTGAGTAAAGGACTTCAGTAGTGCTGGGTTCCTGTAAAAACTTTTCTCTCAATCTCTCTACACACAGCAGGTGCTTCACTGTCCAGGAAGATATGGAATGCAGGTACTTGGAACTGTGTGTTCTCTACTGGCTCTTTCCAAATGCGTGACTCTTTTCTTTTTTTGTGGAGAAAGCTAGAGTTTTGATTCCTGGATAAGCTGTGAACAGACAGCTTGTAACACAGGATTCTAAGCTAAGTCATCACCAGGGTCTTAGCACAGGAGATCCCCGTGTTTGGCCCTGAGGTTCAAGGCAGTGTCGGTCTCCTTCACACCCCCTACCTTTGCTCACATGTGCTTGTCAGGTCTAGCTCTGGAGTGGCTGGTGAGCTTTCAGGAACTGGAAAGTGTTCTGTAGGCAGGTATAGCCCAGCTGATCCCCCAGCTTATTTTCTGGAACCCTAAAAATGAAGACAGATGCAACGAGGGGAGTTCCCCAACTCTAGCAGCTCCCTTTGCCACCTATTAAGGATGAATAATTGATGAATAATTGTGGATAGAATCTCCGGATCTTAATTCACTTTGTGCAGCTATTACAGAATATCTGAGATAAAGTCAATTGTGAAGAACAGAAATTTGTTTGCTCAGAGTTCCAGAAGCTGGGAAACCTAAGTGACAGTATCTGGGGAGGACCTTCGTGATGCTTCACAATGTGGCACAAGGACAAAGCCAAGGCCAAAGAGGCCAAAGGAGTCAATCTGTAAGAAATCTGTTCCTGTGGACAGAAACATATCCCACCAGAACTGCATCAGTCCTCGGATGGGGGCAGAGTCTTCAAGGCCTCATCAGCTTTTAAAGACCTCACCCCCTAATGCTGCTGTAGTAGCAGGTGCATTTAATGTAAGTTTGGGAGAAGTTACTCAAACTATAGCACTCAGATACCTTCTCTTCAAGACACCTAAAAACTAATTTTCAAGGACCCTAGAAATGAGTATAACGTTTTAAGTTACGTTTATCAAAAAAGCATCAATCACTATAATAGTAAGTAAAATATTTATAGATTCTAGTTTTTAAGACCACAAAAATCTCAAAGGAAAATCTGATATAGGAAAGAAAGCCAATGAGAACTATTAAAATATTGTTCTAATATTTCCTAAGAAGAATATAACTGTGTTAAAAATTCTGAACCTTCTTAAGAAAATAGACACAAAGTCTTAAGTTCCAGGTCAGCTCAACCTGGGTTATATTAGGCCCTAACTTCCACGTGATCTCAGCTGTGGGGCAAGCTGGGACCTAACTTCCATGTGGTCTCAGCCACAAAGCATGCTGGGACTTAACCTCCATGATCTCAGCCTCGGGCATACAGGGACCTAACTTCCATGTGGTCCAGCCATGAGGCATGCTGGGACTTAACTTCCATGTGATCTCAGCCACAGGGCATGCTGGGACCTAACTTCCATATAGCTCAGCAGCTGGGCCTGCTGGGAACACAAAGGGGAGCTGAGAGCTAAAGTGAACAGTGAACCCAGAACTGGGGTGACTTGGAGCTAAAGAGAGATTCTAAAGCTGTCCTCTAGTAAGGCTGTCTGATTGTTTCAGCAAAATTTACATTATACCCTCTCCATCTGCAGAAGTTAGCGTTAGTGTGAGAAGAACTTTGGACCGTGTGTAAACTTGTGCTGGCAAACATAGGAAAAGGAAAGACTACATTCTCACCACCTTACACACAGGGGTGAAGCCGAGCTTTAAAGTTCAGTGCACAGAACTCTGTTTCACTCACTCGCAATATGCCCTGTCCTCTCCTTTGGCTTGGTGTCTCATCTATTTTGACAAAACAAAATGTAGATGGATGCTGACCCAATGGGTAGGGAGTTGCCTGGTTCTAAATCCTATACCTTGATTGATTACCACGAGAAGATTCAGAAAATCCTGGAAGTCAGTTTCTTCTCAGTGTCCTGGGTGTTTTACATGGAACATGAGTCATCTACCTATTTTTCCTGCACACGGGAAAAACTTGTAACTGTGCCCCTGCTGTTCTTCCATGGCCATAATTCCTGTTTTTATTTTGAGCTTTGTTGTAAACACTTCTTAATATGGTATAATACAAGAAAATGTGTTTATGCTATCACCAGTCACCAGATAGGTTTTTAATTATGTGACTGACCCTAAAATACATAAAGCCAAACTGGATATTAATGACAAGAAGCCGAACCCTTTCATCCCCTGTGGCAGGCATTTTCAAATTGCTTCTCACTGATGAGCCTTTATGTCTTTAAACATCCAATTTTACACATTTTGCCATTTCTTTTAAGTCCTGATTAGACAAGGTGACTTCTGTGATTGTGTTCAGCCAATATTTTTGCTGTTTTCTACTTCATTGTTTCCTATTCTCATAAGATTTTTTTAGACAATGAGTATTTCAGGGTTTTTCTTAACCAGTGATTTCTGTTATATTCTGATCAAAGCAAGAGCCCTGATTTGCTGTCTATGAGCATCACAGAGATTTGCAGAGATGACAAATCACAGGAAACAAGGAATACAACATACTGGGAAATGAAAACAGGCCACAGGGAGAAATATTACAGCCTTAATAAAAACAGCAAGCATAACAGAAATTTGTATTTGAAATAAGAATGTCAAGGAGATATATTTGGAAATGTTTAAATTTATGATTATTGGTATTATGATTTATACGTTTATATCCCCCCAAACCTCATGTGCTCATAGATGGGGTTTTGAGGAGGTCACTGGATCATGGGGGTCTGATACTCAGCAGATGATCCACTGATGAGTTTATAGCTAACTTTAATGCTGAGAGGTGAAGCCATGTTGGAGGAGGTGGGTCACTGGGGGCGTGGCCTGGCTCCCTCCTTTTTCCTTGAGCTCTCTCTCTGCTTTCTGCTTGCCATGCTAAGAGGTCTTTCTTCTTTCCGATGGTTCCCTGCCTTGGAGCCAGCTGACTATGGGCTGAATCCTCTACAAACTGTGAGCCAGAAAACCCATTTCCTCTTTAGTGTTGTTAGTGTCAGTTATGAGGAGGAAAGTATCTGAGACAATTGCCTTTTTACCTTGGGATCTGTTCTCCACTCCTCCATGATCCTTAAAGAATGGCAACCAATTGTAGCCCAGAGCGTGAGCAGCTGGCAGCCAGTGAGTTTGCAATTTGCACCCCTCCATTACATCCTGGTTGGCAGGCTGGCTGGAAGACAGTGACTTCACTCTGTAGGCCTTCTCCATTACTTCCCAAATGGCAGGGCCAGCTGGAAAAGTGTAAGACCAATAGGAACCCCAAGACCCAGGACAACAGCCTGGTACACAGACACACACACACTTTCAGAGCGCAAAGTAATCAGTGAGACCAGTAACGTGGAAGTGTCTGAAGCAGCAGCCAAGAGACAGCAGTTGGACTCTGGAGGACACTACCAACAGAAGACCAGCCCCAGCCCCACATCCAGACCCCAAGATCAGCTCCATACCAAGCACAACTGTGGCATGTAACATGGACATTACCACAGAACTGTAAACCCCAGGAGAAGGTAGGTTCTTGGGATAGCTGTAAAGAACCAGCTACATCTGAAGGGCATGCGTGAGGAAAGGACATCTCCTTTCTTCCTTGGGAGAGGCCTCAATGCTCATGGTAGAATTATATATCATGGGAGGATGGCAGGCACCAGTATAGAAAACAAAATAAAAGAAAAAAGAGAAAGTGGAGAATGGCAAGGTACATAGGCGGGGTGCAGCCCCAAACCTCCCCCCCTCCCAGGACAGGCCTGGAACTCAACAACATGGATGAAGTTGACAGTCAAACACTGGAGCTTTCTGAAATGAAAACAAAAGTGAAAAATCAAGTGGAAAAAGGCTATAGGAAAGATGATCTTTCAGGCAAAAAAAGAAATGATGCTAAAAATCAAAGACATTATAGAAGACACAAATAAAAGAATAGATGAGCTTAGGGAAAGATGGAAGCAAAAAATGCCCAACAGAGGAGAGAAATTAAATCCATGAAACAGATCCAGAGATCCAAGACATTAAAGCCTCCACTGAAAGTATATGCAACAGATTGAAAGAAGTAAAGAACACAATTTCAGATCTTGAAGACAGAATTGCTGCTAGTGATCATGGAAAGACAGATATCTCAAAAATAGCAAGAGACCATGACAAATCAATCCAACAGCTGTAAGATGAGGCAAAGAATAATATCACAGAATTGACTGGGTCAGTGAGAAAGCTGGAGATAGCACAATGCCATAACAATCGTAAATATGTGCCTAATACATGAGCACACAACTATATAAGACAGTTATTGGTAGACACAATCAAATGAGCAATGACACCATTGTAATGGGAGACGGCGATACCCCCATTGTCACAGAGAGACAGACCAACTAGACAGAAAATCAGCAAAGGAATATCAGAGCGTAGCCAAGCCTGTGAAGACGTGGACTTAACAGAGAGCAGCCACATCCCAAGGCTATGCACCAGCATCCCAGCGCCAGCCCAGAGAACAGCCCTGCCCTGAGGCCCCACCGCCATGAGGAAACTTTGGTGAACCACCACCCCGAGCCTCTCCACCACTCTAGGAACCCCAGATAGAAGGAACCCAGGAGCCTTGTCCAATCCACTACACTGAGGGACCGGCAGCCAATGCAGGAAGCACCTGGGGTGCAGCAATGGGCCGATTCAGAGAAACACAGGAAAATGTCAAGATGAAGGAGCAAAATAAAATCTCAGACCACCAGCCCACGCAGAACCAGTTCAGGAGACACAGACATAGTAGAAATTAGAGATCACACACCTGAAATTCCTGACATGATAACAACTGAAATAAAGAAGCAACTTAGTGGTTGTATTTTTTGTTTAATTTTATATGCCTATGTCTGATTGTATGGGAAGCAATTTTGAAGATAACAAGAATGGTAGCCATTGTTCATTTCTTATTATCTCATTTTGAAATACTGTATCGTTTTCATTGTTTTGGTTTTATTCTGTTTTATTTTGTTTGATTTTATTATGTGTGATGGTATATGCAGCTACTTTGAAGATAACAAGATATATTACGGTAGCCATTGTTGATTTTCTATTATCTTCTTTTGAAGTCCATATAATTTTCATTGTTTTGTTTTGATTGGCTTTATTCTGCTTTATTTTGTTTGATTTTGCTCTCTTCAAAACAAAATAGTTAAAAAAAAAAAAAAAAGAATGCTAATCGTGGGAGTGGGATGGGCCAGAATATATAGGTCAAAGGCCAGATGCTATACTGGGAACTTCATTTGCTATAGTTCATTTATTCTGTCAATTACCTTTCCTCCAGATAAAGAAAAGAATGATATCAGTGATACTAAGGAACTTATCTAAAGCCAAATGATTTAGAAATAAAAGAACTATTTACTCAAGTTAGTTTTATTCTGAAACATATGTCCTTGCCCATATATCAAGAGAGAAATGGCCGGCAAAAATATACATATTCATTCAATGAGTGTAGTATTTCATATTTTTATGAAATACTACATACATTGCATATGGCATAGAATGTCTTGTGTAAACAACACTTCTTTATTCTTTGTTATTAGGTAAGTAATTACCATTAAGTGCCATAGTGAGGGTAGTGGAGGATCAGTTAGTCCTGTCATTAACTAAATGCCCATAGCTTTCAGGTGATGTGACACAGATGGAAGCAGGTACAATCCAACACTGGTCATGCGTCCTGGAGGCAGAGTACGGGAAGATTCTAGCCGGGAACTTCGGAAAAGGCTAACGGGTAAAGGTGACTGCTAGGCTGCTGTGCAGTGGATTGGATTTGAACTTGAGATAGTGAGAAAGCAGGCATTCTAGACAAAGGAAGTGCTTTGCAAAATAGAAAAGGAAACTACATCAGTAGGGATCCACAGTGCCCAGGGTTTGCATACGTCATCTCATTTCATTCTCGCAGAGCCCTGTTGGGTCATTTGATTCTTTGTCCCATAAGCACAAATGTCTGAACGGAGCTTGTTACTTCTTCTGCCTCTTCTACACCAACTCCTCTCATCCTATGTAGCTGTCTCAGTAAAGCACATCATTGTGGTCTTTGATTGCCAGAGTGAGTCTCAGCTCCCCACTTTGTCCCTGCTGGATCCATCCTGTAAGCACCCCTGGAGTGCACCCTGCTCTTGGACTGGCTGCCCCTGCACTGGCCTGGGCTGCACCATTGCTCACAATGATTACAGTCAGCTTCCGCTGGCTGGACTCCCTGCTTCTGATCACACCTCTGCATGCTCTTTCCCCTCCAGTGCCCTCCAGTCCCCTCCAGTGCCCTCACCACACTGCATCCAGAGACACCCTTCCAGCTTCCAGTTTGGATCACTCTTCCCCTTTAGAGTCTTGCGATTTTTCTTCATTTATCTGAGAACAAAATCCAAGTTCTCAAAGTTGAGAGATCCTTAATGATTTGTCCTCTACTTCCTTCTCCAGTTTCTTTGGGGACCCCCATCCTCCTGTCACTGGGACACTTCCTTTTGACTATCCCTGTGTCACTCACCAATCTGCTGCCCCATCCCTCAGAAAGAGCCAGGTCTGTGGCTCACTGATGAATATTTTTTTAAATCAATGAATTGATTTTTAAAAACTGAGGCACAGAGAGCTTTAGTTACTTCCTCCAGATGACATTACTCTCTTCTATGGGTACTGGGGAATCACTAATGGCTTGGGGGCACAGAAGTAGCAAGGACAGAGTACTCAGCTTCCCTTGTGCCTTCCAAAAATGAAAATAAGGACAAAAGAACACAAGAAGCACTTGGAATTTTTTTTTTTGCCATGACCTTTATAAAATCCACCTACCTGCTAAGATTTTTATGAAAATTAAAATGAACAGTGTGTATAGAAATGCTATACAGCCATAGGACTCTTTATAAATGACATTCTGTAGTTTTCCCCTCTTAATGTTTATGAAAATGGCTTTAGAGCTTTATAGCTACTTGTAACAGATTCTGAGCTAAGCAGGGCTCTGCTCTCTGGAGGAGGTATGGAGAATGTGAGCAAAGCACTCAAGCTTGTGAGAGAGGTGGGAGAAACCGCCTTCCACTGGCACAGCCAGAAACCCTCAGGTGAGAGAGTGGGTGGGGTGCCACAAGGGAGCAGCCACAGGCTGGTCCCTACTGGAAAGGTTTCAGGCAGCCCGGAAAGAAGAGCAATGCAGCCCAGTGGGAGGAGGCACAGGGACGTGAGGAGGAGGAGCTGCCTGCCTCTGCTGCCCGGCCTGATTTGCCTTTGGAGCTGATTTGCCTTTGGAGGGAAGAGAGGGTCGTACCATCTGCTAAGTACTAGGAAGACAGCTGGAAATGGCATTTCAATGTAAATAATAATGCGAGCTACTATTATTACTATTACATTGACTACATTTTAAGCCCCTGATGTCTGTTTGTGAAGTGTACCTGGAAAAAAACTACCTGCTATAAGAACTGCCCTTTGGGCCCAGGAGGTTTGCAGGTGGTCACAAATGTGAACTGTGTCTTTGGTTGTCTGAAGAGACGGTTTCTTTTGTACTGCTCTTTGGACCAACTTTTTGGAAAAGGGCATGCTGGAACATGCAGGGTGAAGTTGTTCCAGAAGCCCCACCAACCTAGGTCAAGCTTGGACTTGAGAGAAATATTTGCACACTTTCTGTGCAAATATTTTATTCACTTCCAGTTGGCATTAAGAACTGCATGCAAGCTTAGAGGCCAACTAGAGGTACAGGAGATTAATTTGTTCCTCTTGCATCCTCAGTACAATAATGTATGCTTTGAACACCTAGGGAACTGACTGAAACCCCTAAATTGCTTTCCCTGTGACTCGGCTCTAGGCTGCAGTACAGTATTCATCAGGTAAGGTGATTTAAAAGTCAAACCTTCTCAATTCTATTCACAGGACTTTTAATACAATGATATGAGTGATGTCTGTGACTGGCTGGTTTTCCTGATGGTACTCAGGGTTTTTTTCTGAGAATGAGTGACTCATCATCTTATCTAACAGGTCCTCTCCAGTAAAAGCCCTGTATATAATTATAATCAAAACTCTGGTGCAGTTTTTCAAAGAATTAAGTTTAAACATATTTTCAAGGAGCAAGTGTTCTATACGGCTGCCAGAGGCTAAATTTTTCCAAGTTGTCTATGAAAAGACCACATCAATGGAGCAGATTCAACATCACTTCATTAGAGAGTGTCTCAGACTAACTCGGGCTTACGATGGTTGTTTCTTTCCGTTGAATTGAGCTTTTTGCACATATGACTGAGAAAACTGCCCTTTAATTGGATCTAGTTTAAATTATTTAATGAATCTCCTTTCTCAGTTAATTGGACATGGGGTTTAAGAATGAATGAAAGTGCTTCATGTGCCACATAATAGCTAAACAGGGTCTGCGGTCAGCAGTGAAACCAGTTGACGTTCTTGAAAATACAAATCAGTGGCCTGGTCTTAACCTCAGGCCTGGGAAAACCATTCACCAAGCAACTTGAGTTTTATTTTTAATTTGATACACTGTGTTTAATGTAAAATGTATGGGCATTTCTCTAGGCATCTTGCTGGATTGTGGGGAAAGGCTGTAATCCTGCTGGGTTTGTCTTGCAGGTTTGCGTAGCTGTTGTTATTTCCTGGTGGGTGTCTAAGGAAGGAGGCAGGAGAATGCAGAGAATCTGGAGAGATGAAGCCTTATGAAGTGGTCCTTTGATTAGGTTCAGACAGGCTCCTTTATCCTGTGTGCCTCAGGCTCCAGGGCTCCCAGCAGAAGCTGCAGTTCAGGCAGTAAGGGAAATGCCAAATCAGTCTTTGCCGATGTGGTGACTGCTGGCTCCCTGCAGCAATGCAGGAAGCAGACTTCAAAAGACTCCTCCCTGGAGCTGTTAAAATCATGGAAAAGCTACCCCAGAAAGGAGATGAGCACAGCCTGGGAAAGCTCCCTTTTGTTTGACAAAAATTCTAGAACATTTCATCCAGGCAAGTAATACGTAAACCAAAAATTAAGGTGGTCAGAGCATATGGAGCGTTCCCTGGGAATATGAGGGCATCCGGGTCTAATGCTGGGTTGTGTGTCAGTCGTTCTGTGCTTGTTCTGTGCTTGGGGCCAATGGCAGGCTGATTAAGAGAGTTTCCAGGTCAGTGTGCCAAGAAGGCCTTGGAGGAAGGCTGCAGATCTGGATTTTGAGAGATGAGGTGGGCTCCATTCAGTGAAAAGAAAGGGAATCCAATTGAGCAAGATACACAGATGTGAAAAAATCTGGAAAGTTGGGGGTGGGGGGCAGAGAGAGAGAAAGAAAGAACTGAGAAGCTTGGAAGACCTCTGCCTGCCAAGCTGCTGTGCTTGCTTCCTAGCCTGCAGGATTTTCTAGCCTCAAAGATTAATGCAGAGCATAGCCTGAGTACCGCACGGTCACGGTGGTGGCGAACTCACGGCCCTTGGAAGCCCCAAGGGGCTCACGACCACCGAACTCTAGAACAGTGACTCCAGCAGCCAGAGAACAGGAAGACCTCAGTGTAATGATGTAGCCAATGAGGAGAGTGGCATTTAACCATGTGACTTCCCCCAAAAAGGTCAGAGAAGGTGACAATGAAGGGCACTGGGTTTGCAGTCTGGAGGTTAGTGGGGTCCCATCCAGAACAGCACACTGGCCCCCGGTAGAGTGACTTTCAGGAAAGCAGAGAGGAGTCTGTAATTGTCCAGAGCACAGTAGCCTTTTGTGGTTGTCCCTCAGTCCAGGGACTGTGGCGAGCAGCGGAGCTATGCTGTGCTATGCGGTTGTCTTGGTGAGACATTTATCTGCGAGCTGGGAAGATCCAAGCTGCCTGTTGGCAGCCATGGCTCAGTCCAGGGATCCTTTCTCCAGTGGGGCTGCCAGCTCTCTCGAGGTGGCAGGAAGCGATCATCTGTCCCCCAGTGTCACAGGGGCTTGGCTCCAAGACCCCTTCCAGGGTACTAAAATGGGAGGACACCCAAGTCCCTCACAGGAAACAGTGCAGCATCTACATTTATCCTATGTACGTCCTCCTGCGCACTTCAAGTTACCTGTCAATGACTTTCAGTATTCACTACAATATAAGTGTTATGCAAAGGGTTGTTAGCCTATATTGTTCATAAAACAATGAGAAGGAAAACGTCCATGTATTTTGAGTACAGACATACTGTCCCCCTCCGCAGTATTTTCAATCTGAGCTTGGTTGAATCCCCAGCTGTGGAACCACGTGGACAAAGGGCTGATTCTATCTTGATATTAGTTTCCAGAATGCTACACACCCAGAGGAAGCATTACAATTGTTCCCCATCCCCAATTATAATTCCCGTCTCCTGGCGACCAGCCCCTGAGCACCTCTCTGAGTTCCGATGGGGCAGGGCACCTCTGAACTGCCGCCACAAAGCCTTGATTGGAAAATCCACAAAGGTGGGCCCGACCTCAGGGACCATATCTGCGTGCTGATTGCCGGTTCTGTTTCCCTGCTCGGCAATAGAGCCAGCCTGTTTTGATGACATAGTGACCCAGCCAGCATTTTGCTATAATCAATGTTTCCATTCTTCTCCAAAATAAACATGTTGACAGTCATGCGCAAAGAGGGAGATGAACGTTTTCCATCCCTAAGTGCAGGGTGGTGTGTTTTTGAAAGAAAGAATTTAGCAGAGGAATTTAATCTAATCTCTGGTTGCTTTGTAATTTGTCTAGGGCATTAGACTTTCGAAGGTCATTTTTTCCTTCATTTTAGATTCAGTTAAATTTCTTCACCTCCACCCGCTTCCAGCTTTGTTCAGAATTATTGTATCACATTTAGGGAATGAGCAACAGGAAATAGGGCCCAAGCCTGGAAACAAAAATGTCCTTGTAAATGACCAAGTGAAGGTAAGAGTTACAGCCAACAACTGTCACTGTGCCGGAGAATCACCCTCTTTGAGCTAATTAGTGAGTGCTATTTTGCATGTGTACGCGGTTTTAAACATAAAAAATGCCATCCTACCTTCAGGAATGCAATGTAATGTCACCCCTGTTTGGAAGATAGCCTTTCTTCTTCTGTGTCCCTAAATACAAGCAAGCCACTGCCTCTCAACGTCACAGGCATCAGACCTACCTCATGTAAACAGAGTTTATTTGGCTTGGATGATTAGTAATTTTATTTCAGAAAGAAATGGCTGGTAAGTCACAGTGCGGAGCTCAGGATCAAAGCTTTCTTCTCAGGCACTGAGGTGTCAGGCAGCCAGCTGTTTATGTATCGACTGAGCTAAATTAGTATCATTATCACTTCAGCAAAGCTCAGATATTACTGTGCTCTCCACTAAAGAAACCAATTACAGTATCTGTTGGACGATGTATTAAATGACACCATTTAATTAAAGCCTAATCTCTCTCTGAATGAACAATATTTTAAATTATTGTATGTTGTTTCATTCAATTACTGCAAACCTCTGTTCATTTTTTAAAAGCAAGAAAAACTCATTTGGCACCTGACAGCCCAGAAAAATAATTGCCGTTTTGTGTGGTATTCAGAGCTATGCTGTCAGCAACAGTCAAGTCAGGACCCACGTCAGGCCGAGAGCTCTTCTAGTCTTAAAATATTTCAGATTTGCTTCTCAAGCCTCCCGGCAGCGAGAGACCCTATTTTGTGATCACCAGTGTTTCCCCCAAGGACCAGGGGATAATGGAGACCTCTATGAAGAATACGTTTAGAGGATAAAGCCATTAAGGGAATACAATCCCCATACTAGGAGCTGAGCCATGTAACTGACAGGATAGAAATTCATTCTGAATGAATATCTCATAAGGGGACGCAAGAATTAAAATGAATTTGACAGTGAACTCCAGAGATAACCTGTAATAGAAGTAAAAATTTACTTGTTAGAAGGAGAAATGAGATAAAATGATCCAGCTATTAAACAGTGGGTAGGGGTAACATGATTCTCACTCCATGGAGTCATTTAGTTAGTCTGGAGAGATACCGGCACCACTGAAGTAGCAGAAAAAGTGGCCGCTAGCCAGCTATAAGTGCCAGGCTGCCTCTGTAGGACGTAAGGTTAAAGAGCAGGACGTGTGGATTGAGTGTTTTTATCAGTCTACTGGACGCTCAATACGAGCCAGGGAAGCAAAATATATAGCCGTGATGCATCCCACATGTGTAGAAATACGCCCCAGAGCCCGAGAGCTCGTGCAAGTTTGAAACTAAACCTCAGGACCCGGCGCGACTTTGCTCAGGCCGTCCTCCGCCAGTCTGTTTCAGTTTCCAGAAGCCATAATCTCAATGTGTGAAATGAATGGTTCAAAGCCAAGCGGATCTACTTCTTCTGGCCAGCGTGGCCTGCTTGGGTCTAAATTCAGACATGAGGGACCGTGGTAGAGGAACCGACTAACAGCAATGGGGTGGGGCCTTCTCCGTGCACAGACTGCCTCGGCCTGTTTATGCAACTTTGTGGAATTTGTTCCATTGGTATTAAATTTTTAAAACAATCCTTAGTTTTGTTATCACTTTAAACCACCTATGGTTAGGGAACATGCATGTCCAAAGCTTGGTATCGTGGCTGTAAATCACATGGTATACCCGATGTCAAAGATGTAAGTATTAGAGCCCCTACTTTATGCATGTTGCAGGGAAAATATTTGCAGATTCTTGTTGATAATCAAGACAGAATAGAGACTTTTCCCAAAAAGACTCCGATTCAGATTCCCTGCCTACCATTGCAAACTGTAAGATACTGAGTGTATTATTTCATTTTCGTGCCTTACAAAGTGAGGTACAAAATACACTTCTCGTGGGATCACTATGAAAATTAAGAGAGGCATTTTGGTGTCTCCAAGATAATAAAACAGAAAACTTAGAAAATATTTATTACGGTTGTTGCTTTACATAAGGAGGTACCAGTCATCTCCCAAGGACCTGCGGTTCGTCTCACAGGCTGAACACGTAGAGAGATTTGTCAAAAGTGGCATGTAATAAATCAGCAAAAGTCAGTGCTAATTGTGTGGGGCAGCACACCTGACATCTGAAAGCACATATATACATCATCATAAATAGAATTTTTAAACACTGGAGCGTACTTACCACCCAGGATCCTGCATAATTGAAGTGGCAGTAGGATCACTCTGCACCGGCAGGGTTTCCAAGAAGGGCCCTGAAGTTATTAGATGTAATCATCAGGTTGGTTCCTTCCACGAAGTCAGTTATTCGCCATCTGCCACTTGGAGCAGGGCCTGCGGGCACAGTTTGGAGAGCCGCCCATTGCTTGGCAGAGGGTGACATTTCTGTCCAAGAAACTGGTATCTCCTGTCTGAGTTCTACTGAGAGAAAGGACGGCACAGGGAGGCTCCAGCTTAGTGATAAGAAAGACAATGGCAGTCCTTGTGCTGTTGTGGACAGGAACAGTGGGTAGGGCCTGCGTTTGGAGGATTTTAAAATGGAGAGCTAAAGGACAAAATATTTAGAAAACTTAAACTGGGCTCAAAGATACAGTTGGTGGAACCTTGTCCAGGTGGTAGGAGGAAGTCCTGTGTGTTACCCTGAGGCAGGCGTCACAGGCAATGGGAGTGTGTGGAGGCTGAGACTGACCAATACCAAGAGGGTAGGTGAGGCACGGTATGCACGTAGCCTACTTACTATGGTTTAATGGAAAGAACAGTGGGCATCAGTAGGTAGAGACCAGGGTGTACCCCGAGGAGATACGAGGATGCTGGGAGCCATGTAGCTAATGGTACAAAATCATTTCAAGGCAAGGCTGGGACCTGCAGTGATGATCAGAAAACCTTGTCTTGCGGTAGAATGAAGGGAAGGAAGCCGACGGTGAACTCATCCAGTTCTGCAGCCGTTACTGTTACCAACACCAACCGCTACCTTCTCATCTTTTCTTGTTCTAATGCATCTATCCAGACCATTGAATAATTCTTCCCGGAACACTGCTTTGAACCTTGCCACATTAAAAACTTTTAGTGGATCCCTAGGGTTCCTGGATCTAAGTATAGGATGCTCTATTTGAATATCATCTGTTTAGCTTTTCTTTAATAGTTGACTTTACCAAAGGGCCTTCCACTGAGTTACATTCCCAGCCCTTTTCCAGCCCCTTTTTAATTTTTTTTAAATGTAACATAAGGTCTTGGTAAGTCACTCTATAGCACAGGCTGGGCTCAAATTGGTGATTCTCCTGCCTCAGGCTCCCACTGTGCTGGAATTACAGGCATGTACCACCATGCCTTGTTCATGTTGTAACTGAAATAGATCCAAGGAAATAAATAGCAAGTTCAATGATTTTCAAACCTAGGAACCCAGTGCTTTCGTGAAGCCTTTGCTTGAAGAGGAAGCTCACAAAATAGGTCAGGTTCCCCGGGGCCCATCTTCTCTTTAGAGTCCCCATCTTTCCACTTAATCGTTTTAGGTATTTGGATTTGAATTCAAGATTCCTCAACCTATGATCTTTTATCCTCTAAGCACTTTTGTTCCAACCCCTTTAACTGATGACCAAGAAATTTGAGTTCAGAACCATTAGCCAACTCTCTCCAGGTGACACGGCTGGCTGGTACTGATGTAGGGTCAACCTGAGGTCTTGAAAATCTCAGCCCATTAGTAGTTCTGAAAAACACAAACAAAAGTAAGTCAATATGCAACCTAAACAGATGACCGGAACTGAACTATCAGGTATGTGAAAAACGCTCTGCACAGGACATGTAGGGTCAGCTCCTCCAAAACCACGTGGTGCAGGGTGGTCACCATCTCCATTCTAAAGGATTCGAGGCCTGGAGAGGTTCAGTTCCTGTTTGGTTGTGGAACTAAGGACCCAGCGCGAGATTCCTCCCTAAGGAAATGCAGGCAAGAACTCTGAAAGTGTATCTGGGAAGAGAGCAGTGGGGTGAGGGGTCACTGTCCTGTTCCGTATGCCAAGCCCCGGAGCCACCCTGAGTGACGGGGAGGGTGCTGGTGTTGCCTGGGAGCCACACCCCTCAGGGACAGGACAGGCACCCCCAACAGTGGTGACTCCCTGGTACCGCACCCACCATCAGCTCTTCCCCGTTCTCAGTCTCACTGCCTGGGTTTTACTCCAAGCCTTTCTTCGCCGAGAACCTCCAGGGAGGAACCCAGCCTAGACAGTGGTGTGGAAGGAGACATATTTAAGTCACCTAAAGCTTGGCACAATGGCATGCATCCATGTACCAGCTATTCAGGAGGCTGAGGCAAGAGGATCACATGAGCTCAGGAGTTTAAGACCAGTCTGGACAACATCACAAAATCGCCATCTGTAAATAAATAAGCATTCAAGCAGACAACTGCTCCATAACATTGGGAGAGAAGCACTGTAGTAATTTTGCCCTGATGCTTATGGAGGGAAAGTGACAAAAATGTGAAAAAGGATTTTGATGAAGATGATGATAAGAGCTCTAAGTGAAGTTAGGAAAGAAGTCTTTTAAAATGCTACTTGCTCTATGGCCAGAGCGGCCCTCTGGTCACTGGGCACTGTCTCTAGAAAGCTAAAGGCAGGTGGCCGCCACCCCTGGCCTTTGCATGAGGAGCAGGACTGGGAATGCAGGCCCCCTGGGCCCTGGAGCAATGCTCTCTCCTCTTTCCGTGCTCTGGCCTTGGAGACGAACTGCACTTCCCTTTCCCAAGTATCTGAAGGGCTTTGGCGGTGGAGGTCACACACTACTGGGGTGCCAGCTTTTCAAAGCCTAATCCGCAGGCAGCAGGAAGGTAGAGCGTGGCAAAGCTGACTGGGGCGTAAGCATGAGCAGATTCCAGGACTCACGGCCAAGCAGTTCTCAAGGTGCCTAGGTGGAGGTCCCTGGGGTCCCTGTGTTACGAGAAATCAAGACGGGGGACACCACTGAAAGTACACTACTGTGGTTTCCTCATGGTAGCCTGCCCTGTGTTCTCCAGTGTGCACTATTATTTTTTCCCCTTTTTGTTACTCTGCCAAGTTCACTCTGCAGAGCCAGCTTCTCCGTTAGCCTTCGTATTTCAAATAAACTTCACATCATTCCTGCAGGTTTTGTTCAGTTCTTTAGTCAAGACAAGAAGAGCCCATATACCAAGATGCAAACACCCCCAAAAATCAAGTAACTTTATTTGGCATAGGCAGCCAGAGGAGACCAGGTAATGTCCAATGGGCATCACTCTTTTCTGTTTCTCTCCAAAATGTCACAAAGGTCTTTGTCTTTCTCTGTTTCTCCCCTATGCTGGGAATGTAGGGGACTCTTTGCCAAGAGGGGCTTCCTAGCCCCACCACGGAGAATGGGGAAAGGGATTGTACAGTTTGGGTTTTTCTGTCCAGCTGCAGTAGAATTTGGTTTCTTTGCTTGCACTCACTCTTTGGATATGAGTTAAGGAGCAGGTCCTGTTGTCTGTGCATTTGCCAACCTTTTAGGAAATTAATGTGACATCTGTTAGAGTTTTCTGGCACAACAGAGAAGCAAAAAGTACAAAATGAACAGGTTTATTGAGTTGAGGACATGGAAAGGAGCACACAATCCATGGCTTCTCGGCCGTCTCCTTCCACCAGATACATAGAGACAGAGGGTTATATGACCTCTGATTGATGTGGCGCATATCGATGACGTGTGAGGAACCAATTGGAATTCTCTGTGCGTGCAAACAGGAAGGGGAGCTGCGGTTAGGGCTGAAGAAGAAGCAGGAAGTGGTAGGCGTTCCCGCTTTGGCCTTCCGCCACGTTAGACCACCGCCATAACTGTACGGTAATTTATACTCGGGCAAGAACCTGTCAACATCCACTTACCCTAGTTTGTAAATGACTTTCTCCCAGTTTGTCTGGTCCAAGGAGCCGTGGCACCTTGTCACCAGCCCAGCCACCATCATTCTCATCATTCAGTTAGATGTGGGATTGTGTCAACCACAACAATCTTTTTACCCTGTTTTGAGTAACTGGTCTAATGAAACTCCCACCCTTGCAGTTATGATGTAAGCCTCTGATTTTGAAGAATAAGAAGGAGAAACCTTTTCTTTTGGATTATTTCAACCAGTACAGGGGCTCTTCCACAGGAAAGAGAAAAATCTGTCTATTTTTAAAAATCACCCAAGGTTTTTGTAGGGTGGGGCAACAGCTGGGAAAGCCTGCTCCTCAGTGGCAGCTGGAACCCCTGCAGCGGTGCTGGGCAGGGCTGGCAGGTGGTGCCTACAAAGAGGCCAAGGAACACCCACCTGTGTGCCTTTGGGTCCTGTGGTGCACACACCCCTTGCAGCAGACAGCAGTGACAGCAGCCAAGCCAACGTTCGCTGACTCGGCTCCCTGCTTGTCCAGGAGCCCCCCAAAGCTACAGCTTCCTGGCTGGACTTCGTCCTTAAGGGCCAGTCATTTAAAAATCTATGCCCTGTGGCCTGACAAGAACAAATGGACAGTGTTTAAGAGCTTTGGAAACTAAAGTGACCATGAATATGCAAACACAGAGCCATCCCTCCTCTTAGGGGGAAACAAGGTGTTTCTATCTCTACTGCCTTAATGTGCTGCACCTAAAAATTTTCTTTTTACTATTGGAGTAAATGCAAGCTGTCTTTCCTATAGTGGTCTCACTGTGCTTAAGGAAAGAGCCAACAAAGAGTTTAAAGAAAGTGGCTCAACTGGATAACTCAGAGAACTTCGCTTGGGGAAAGTTCCATCCCCATCTCGGGGGGAGTCAGAGGACCAGCGAGCACCCAGCAGCCCCCCGCCAAGGCCGGCAAGTAGTTTAACCCCCTTTCACAATTGGTCAGCGGGCTCCACTATGGACACAAAAACCCTCCACAGCGCTTTCTTCTGTGCTTCTGTGAATGATCTTGGCCTCACTCTAAAGGTTCAGACAGAGACGTCTACCTAGTGTTAGAGTCTCACAAGGGACACTTTATGAGTCCTTGGGTCTCCTCTTTCCGTCCCTTTTTGTCCCACCTTCATGAGTGAAGACCTAGCTGCCTCCCTCGCTCTATGGACCCCAAGATGAGCCAATGGGAACCCTCTCGGCCCTCATCCTGCACAATTTCACCTTCTTTCCCACTGGGCCATAGCCTTGGGGAGCAGAACCATCTAACCCTGACACTCTGAAACAGGAAGGGCTTATCCACTATCGCAGTGTGGTTTGGGTTCAGTGTGATCTGGGAGGTGGAGAGATATGGATACGGGGTGGTGCTTTAAACTATGAGACTCTTCTCCAGTAACGGCGTCTGCTTAAAATATACACGGTGGAGTTAAGTGCCTTATGTTCAGGCTTTTGTGACTCTTTTTTTTTTTTTATCGTTACCAGGGATCAAACTCATGACTGCATGCTTTTTTTTTTAAATTTGAAAGAGAATAAAGAAAAGAGGGTAGAACAAGGCACATCAAAACAGAGCAACATAAGCAATACAGCACTTTACAATAAGATAACCGGACATTAAAAGTAGCTTTCATAATATCTCTTTCTCTGCTATAGTTGAGCATAGTTTCAAAAACAATAATATCAAATGTAACAAAATAGTATAAAACCATTCAAAGAATGAAAGAATTACAGGGCATTCTGAACCAAATAACAGAGAATGATCAATGGCTACTATAATATCTCATTTTCAATAAAAACAATTTGTTTATACTATCACATATATTAAAATCCCAATAAGACACAGCATGATAGAACCGATGGTAATAGTAGAGTAGAAACATGGTAGGACTTCTAAGCAAGATGATATTAAATCAGCAATAGCTGTCGTAATGTATTGTTTTCTTCAAAACAGCTGTTCATACCATCACACATAATAAAGTAAAAAAAAACAGAATAAAACCATTCCAACTGATGAATGAAAACATTGAAAGGCTTCTAAGCAATGAAACGGGGAATCGTGATTACCATAAAATCTTATATACTCTTATCAACTCTCATACTAGGGAGACTATATGGTATTTACACCTGTGAGTTTGGTTTATTTCACTTATGAGTATGGTCTCAAGTTGTGTCCATTTATTTATAAATATCTCAAGTGATCATTCTTTATAGCTGAGTAGTACTCCATTGTATAAAAATGCCACAACTTTTTTATCCATTCCTCAGTTGATGGGCACTTAGGTTGTTTCCAAGATCTGGCTATTACAAATTGTGCTGCTATAAACATGGGTGCACATATATCACTGTGGTATGATGTTTTCAGATCTTCTAGGAATATGCCAAGAGGTGGAATAGCTGGGTCAAATGGGAATTCCAGACCCAGCTTTTTGAGGAATCTCCAGACTGACCTCCACAGTGGTTGCACCAGTTTACATTCCTACCAACAGTGCAGAAGAGTTCCTTTTTCCCCACAGCCGCTCCAGCATTTGTTGTTGGTAGGTTTTTTTTTTTTTTTTTTTTTT
>PVJX010030755.1:0-21771 GCA_004027295.1 Dolichotis patagonum
TTTTGAAGTACAGAAACTTTTCAATAATATGAGATAGTTGTTGATTCTCTGAAGTGTTTCTCGTGCAGTTTGCATTTTGTTCATGAGTTCTCTGCCTACTCCTATGTCTCCAAGACTTCTACCTACCTTATCTTCCAGTACATTGAGTGTTTCTGTTTTAATGTTTAGGTCTTTGATCCATTTAGACTTTAGTTTTGTGTATGGTGATAGGCATGGATCTAGTTTCAGTCTTCTGCATGTGGAGAGACAATTTTTCCAACAGCATTTATTAAAGAGGCTATCCTTCTTCCAGTGAATGTTTAGCCCCTTTGTCTAATATCAGGTGGCTGAGTTTCTTTGTACTTACACTTGCGTCTTCTAAAGTGTTCCATTGATCCTCAGGTCTATTTCTTTGCTAGTACCATGTATATTTTATCACAGTGGCTTTGTAGTACAGTTTCAAGTCAGGAATTGAGATGCCTCCTGCCTTGCCTTTATTGCCCAGAATTGCCTTTGCTATTCAAGGTTTCTTCTGTTTACAAATGAATTTTAGGAGTGTTTTCTCTAGATCTGTGAGGTATGTCAATGGTATTTTGATTGAGATTGCGTTAAGTCTGTATAACAGTTTTGGGAGTATGGCCATTTTCACAATGTTGGTTCTTCCTAGCCAAGAGCAAGGAATATCCTTCCATTTCCTAATACCCACTTCAATCTCCTTTTTTAGTGTAGTATAATTTTCACCTTATAGGTCTTTTACATTCTTAGTTAGGTTGATTCCTAAGTACTTAATTTTTTAAGATGTTATTGTGAAGGACAATATTTTCATTATTTCTCTCTTGGAGAGTTTCTTATTTGTGTACAGGAATGCTATTTATTTTTGAATGTTGACTTTGACTCAAGTGACACTGCTGAATTTGTTTATTACCTCTAGCAGTCTTTTAATGGAGTTTTTGTGGTCTTCTATATACAGTATCATGTCATCTGCAAATAGTGATAATTTAACTTCTTCCTTTCATATCTTTATTCCTTTTATTTCTCTCTCTTGTCTGATTGCCCTGGCTACTGTTTCCAGAACTATATTGAAAAGGAGTAGTGATCGTGTACATCCGTGTCTTGTTCATGATTTTAAAGTGAAAGCTTTCAGTTTTTGTCCATTTAGTATAATATTGGCTCTTGGTTTGTCATAGATGGCCTTTATAAGGTTGAGGTAGACACCATTTATTCCGAGTTTCTGAAGGGTTTTTATCGTGAACATGTGTTGGACCTTATGGAAAGCTTTTTCTGCATCTATTGAGATGACCATGTGGTTTTTGTTTTTTGCTCTGTTGATATGGTGTATCACATTTATTGATTTGCATATGTTAAACCATCCCTGTATTCCTGGAATGAACTCCACTTGGTCATGATGTATAATCTTCTTGATGATTTGCTGCATTCTATCTGCCAGTACTTTATTGAGAATCTTTGCATCAGTGTTCATTAGTGAGATTGGCCTATAGTTCTCTTTTTTGGTTGGGTCTTTCTCTGATTTTGGTGTGAGAGTAATACTTGCCTCCAGGAATGATTTAGGGAAGATTTCTTTCTTTTCAATTTCATTGAAGAGGTTAAGGAGTATTGGCATCAAATCTTCTCTAAATTTCTTATACAATTCAGCCGTGAATCCATCAGGACCTGGGCTTTTCTTTGTTGATAAGTTTTTTATTATGTTTTCAATTTCTATAGCTGATATTGGATTATTCAAAATTGCTATATCTTCTTGGTTGAGTTTTGGTAGTTTATATGTTTCTAGAAATCTGTCCATTTCTTCTGTGTTTTCTTCTCTATGTGAGTAGAGATTTTCAAAGTAGGTATTCGTGACCCTTTGAATTTCCATGGGATCTGTAATAATTTTCCCCCCTTTCAGTCCTAATTGCATGAATTTGGGTTTTTTCTTTCTTTTTATTTATAAAGTTAGCTAGAGGTTTGTCAATTTTGTTTATTCTCTCAAAAAACCTTTGTGTTTAACTTGCTCTTCTTTTTCTAGAAGCCTGAAAGGAAGCATTAAGTTGTTTATTTGTGCTCATTCCATTTTCTTGATATCACTTATCTGCATATAAGATTTTTTTCCCCATGTTTGGGAACTTTTCTTCTGTTATTTCTGTGAATATTTTAGTTATGTCATTTTCATTGACTCCAGTGTCTCCACTAATGCCTATTAATCTTATATTGTTGCTCTTGGCATCATCTTGAAGCTTCTGGATTGTCATTTCATGCTGCTTTGTTATTTTTAAAAGTTCTATCCTTTCATGATCACTAATTGCGATCCTGTCCTCAAGGTCTGATATCCTATCCTCATCTTCATTTAAACAGGTTTGCATGTTTTGAATAGAACTTTTTGTTTTTGGAATGTCTCTTTCAGTTTGCATCATGAATTCTGCTTGTTTTCTATATTGTTCATTCAAGGTTTCAGTAAGTTTCCCATGTTCCTGTACTTTTTTCTCTATTTCTTCTTTAGCAGCAATCAGCAACTCCTTTACTAAGGTTGTTACTTCTATCTTTACATGGGACAGTATTTCTAATTTGATTTCCTCTATGGCCTCACAGAGTTTTTTTTTTTTTTATTTCATTCACTATCTTTTCAGAGATTTCCAGTGTGTTACCTTTGGAATCCTCTATTTCAGTGTCTCCTGTACTTGCACCTGGTGGACTGGGTATTTGAGATTATATTTTGCTTTTTCATTTTGCCATTTTCCTCTTTCGAGTTAGTATTTGGTCCTTCAGACCCACTAGTGTCCACTGTTGGTAGTGTGTATCTTGGTGTTCTACTGTAAAGTTGATGATTGTCCAGTTGCTGGGTCCCATAATGAATAGGTGGGTCAGTCACCTGACTTCCTGCTGCAGGGCCTGTTGGGTGAGTTCTATATTCTTCCTGGACTGACAAGCCTAGTAGTATTGATGTAAGTCAACTTTTAGTTCCTGCTAGTACTTTATCTTCAGGTTATTCCAGGTCATCAAATCTCCCTGTCTACAGTGTTTGTGTTGGCTAAGTCCCTACTGTGTCCCTATTGTGTGCCTGTTTGTCCCATAAACCCTCTTGATTTTCTTCAAGTTGGGGGAGTCTTTCTCAACACACTCCTCACTCTACCTGATGTTTTCTGTGTCTAGAAAGTGGTCACCCTCACTCTTGTCAGACTCACCAAGGTCTTACAGTTAGTTGGAGGGAGCTTTACTACTGGCCTTACTTACCCACTGTGCACCTCTATCTTAGGGGCATATTCACCACACTGACTGGAGCCAGCTGAGATCTTGTTTTGGTGAGGCAGTCACTTAATCTCCCTTCAAGCTAGCACAGATAATCTGCTGTAGTCCAAGGTTCCTCTGGGCACAGAGTTCCAAGTTTGCCTGGTGTATGCTGGGATCCCGCCACTGCCAGAGTGTGCTCAGTCAGGGCCCAGGGTACGCTCCTGGCCCCGCTGAGATCCTGGGGCTCGCCTAGCACAGTCTGATTAGGCCCTCTGGTCCCTCTCATGTGCCTTGGGGTGGTATCAGACCAATTTTGGCATTCTTGCCAAAGATCATTTATACATTCATATTTACTTTTTTTGTCCATTCTGTTCTATTAATATATTTGTCTCTATGCCAGTACTATACTTTTTTGATTACTGTAGCTTTTTGGTCTTCCTTATGAAGTTTGTTTTGACTATGTAAAATCCTTTGAGATTTTATGGTCAAATTTTATATGGGCAAATGCTTCTGTATAATGAATTAGTGAATGAATGAGATTATTCATAATATTTAAATGATTATCTTGTAAGTGAGCATCTTATTTGCTTTTATATTTTATAGTGAATTTTCTTAAATACTTGTAAATTCTTAGAAGTGTCTATATATATGCAAACATGGTATCTATGGATTGGTAGTCATTCTGTTCCACCCATTGAGTTTTAATATGGAAGGGGAACTTGTGAGGAAACACTTCCTAATGGAATTGAGATATTGTTATGCATTTCTCTCTCTCTCTCTCTCACTCTCTCTCTCTCTCTCTCTCTCTCTCTCCTCCCATTACTGGAGTGAATACTTGTTCACTGATTTTTGATAACATGGGAAATTTCTATCCCTGCTCCCCACCTATCTGCCATCTTCTTCACATGTTTCCTCTTTCTGACTGGAAATACAGGACAAATTCAAGAAATTTATGAAGAATAACCAAATCTTTGGGAAGCCAGAAAGGAGAACAAATCCTTAATGGAAAGGGCTGAGGTTTATTTAATTAAATAGGGTTATAAAATTACATTCAGATTCATACCTGAAATTTTAAGTGAGCTTTTTAGGCAAGATAATTGTAATGATTTTGTGAAGAACACTTTATTTTCATATTTTAAATATCTGGCATGAAATGTCATTGAAATTTGGATAAAAATTAAGAAATACTTTCTCATTTGTGTATTACATGTATTTTTCCACTTTAATACATTCATATACATTCTTAAAAATTACAGTAAGCTTTATTCACTGCACATGAAATGGGAATTCAACAAAGCAAAACATGAGGGGACTTGTAAAATATCATAAAGCTTTTTGACCTGTTAAATCTTCAAAACCCAGCACTGCCACTTTTAAGCTACATGACAAATTCGTGACCTTTGTGATTTACAAATGCCTTATTTATAAATTAAATTAATAGCTACAGTACTCCCAGAAAGGGATAAAATAAACTACAGCATTCTTTGACAGGCTTAGAAGGCTAAATTTAGGAGAAGCTTTAGAAAAATGAAGCAAAAAGGAGAAGCAGAACTAACTCTGGAGGAATACAAACATTCAAACTATCAATAAACTGAATATATTTAAAGTGTGTGCAATTTGATAGATTTGGACATAACATACATCTATTAAACCATCACTCTAAGTAAAGTAATGTACACACCCTCCCCTCAGCTCTGCTCCCAGCCCTGTCCCCAAAGAAACCACTGCCAACTTTTTGAAGAGAATATTTAAAAACCCACTAAATAGAGCCTGGTTGACTATTTTGGATTCTTCAGAGAAATAAAATAAAACAAGGACACTGAAGAACCCTTAAAATGGACCATCTGGAGAGCTCAGTGAGGATAGTTTCAGTGGTAGAAGCCCTGCTGCTAGGGGTTAAAAAATACAAAAGCATGGTGAAAAAAGGGAGATGCCTAGGAGGGTAAAATTTCTTCATAGAGGGGTTTTTCTGAGTTTATAGGATATTACAAATGAAAGTTAGTACATAATTATTGAGGATTTACTATGTGTTTTGTCCTGAAAAATGTAAAAGAAGTATGAGCCTGGGAACCCTAAGGAATAACCAGGCCAGAATATATGAGCAGTTTTATATTGAACAATCATGGAGGGTACTATAGGTCCTATAAGAGTGAATGAATACTAGAGAGTGCAGGATGGAAGCAAGATGTCCTCAAAAAGCACTTAGATAGAGATGGTTAGAGGAATCAAGTTCAATGGAGTATAAAAAGAACCTCATATCAGCTTGTGAAATATTGACTCTCTGAGTGCTGAAGCTCTAGTGGGAATTCTGAGACAGGTATGTTATGACCAGAGTCCAGGAAGACAAGAGGACAGACTAGCAGAAACAGAATGGAGGCATCCTATAGTAGGGAGAGTAGTAACTGCAGGGTAGGCACTTTGGGTGGTGTTGCCACCTCACTGGCTTGCCATTGTTTTATTCCTCAATTAATAGAATAAGAGCTTTTCAAAGAGAATGTTTGTAAAAGTCGCATCTTTTAGAGCTTTGTTTCTTTGTAAGGTGTACTGTGCTTATTAAATGACTGTCTAATACTCAACTGCGCTTTCAATTAAAAAAACACATTTAAAATACCTACGTCATGATAGCACTAAGAGTCTGAACTAAGACAAACCTAGTCTTATCATAATGAACCTTTCCTTCACTTTGTATTGAACAAGGACTTTATGTCAAGTGATATAATTGGAGTAGAGCATGCAATGGGAGAGTATAGAAGACACTTGCAGTCTAGTCTGTGAGGAATGGGGAGGTATTTTTAAAGTAGTGACTTTTGTTTTCTTTTTAGCATACAGGACCTTCTTTTTATTTGAGTTGGCTCTCTATGGGACTTATACCACTAGACAGCAAACTCCTTGAGGACAGGCACTATTTCTGATGCATCTCTATAATTTTCATGTGTTGTTGTCATCATATGGTATATACTTAATCACACTTGCTAATCAGAGTTGAGCCAAAAATGTCATCGCATCCAATTTGAAATCCTGTATGAATATTTCTGGCTCAATTGAGAGCAAAGCATTTGATTTTCATTAAAATTATAATCTGAATCTTGCAGGAATTTCAGATATATAAAACCACATCACATTTCTAGTGCAAATGGATCTTTTCTGCTGTTCTCAAGAGTAGTTTTGTCTATCCTGTTAATGACATGCCCTGAGATCCAAAGCTAACATGCACAATTGTTTCAAGTTTGTCCTTCCCTTTATAGTGCTCAGAACTTTATGGAAATAGATAAGGACAGTGAGGGGAGGTTGTAAGAGAAGAACCTAACCTATAATCATATTTATTGTTTTATAATAGGCTTACAGAAATTATGAATGAAGCTATTTTATTAATGGGGATTTTAATTATCCACCATGGTGAAGGGTGAGGCAAACTATTGCTCAGCCCTACTAATTAATGTGGGTATTCAATAACTGTTAATTAAGGACAAAGGGGACCAAAGGAACACAATCCACTCTTGACTCTGATGAGTGCAAAGTCAAAGTAATAGCTTATTTCTGAATTAACATGACTGATAAAAAGTCAAACTCAGACCCAAGCCTTTTCCCCTCAGAGAACTGTAATTTTCTTGTTTAGACAACACAATAAAGGACTCATTTGTGCTTCAGGAATGAAGCCCAGACCTTCAGGCCCTGAGGAGACAAGAGAGCTATGGATTATTTTGTGAGACCTACATTTCAATAGGATGTGTTTTGCAGGCTTTTTGTAGCCCCTGCTTATTGTAGACTCTCTCTGGCTAGTTTCAAACTGATGGACAGTCCTCATCCAAGATGGCAGAGCAATCTGTCTTCCTAGCCCTGGGTATACATACACATTTACTTTTTGGCATCATCACTCTAATCCACCACGAGTTTGTGTGGTTCTCTGAAAAATCACGTGTACTAGCATACTTGCCATATGCTACAGCTAATAACTCTAGTCTTTAGAGGAAACTAAAAATAAAAAATAAAAAACAGTGCAAGTGTGCTGTTAAACAAAAGGTTTTATTGTATTAAAGCAAAAATATGAGTTTTGGTGTCAGAGCTATTATCCCTTAATAGCTTAGTGATCTTGGACCTGAGCCCTTAGTCTGTCCATAAATAATATTTAAATATTAAAACTCATTTTTTGGTTTTGTTATGAGAATGAAACTAAAGAACACAAAGTTCTTAGCCAACAAAACATTGTCAAGATCTTGCTTTATAGTTTTAAGTGGTTTGAACCTCACTACATATATATATTATATATATACTTTTATTCAGTCAACAAAAATTCAATGACTATTACATATATATTTAATCTATGTATGTTAACTATCTATCTATCTGTCTATCTATCTATCTATCTATCTATCTATCTATCTATGGCAGGAACTGTAGATTTGTTCACTATCAGACCCTATTGTTAAGCATAGTGCTTTATGTAGTGTTTGTTTAATCAATCAGTAATTGTCAAACTAATCCAACAGTAACTGTCTATTGGGTAAGCAGTCAAGTAAATAGACAATGACAATAAAATATGAAATTGCCTGCCATGATCCCTAGATTTGTATTGCACAATGTGTGCTAACTAACACCGGGCCTGAAGTGCTATAGGAATGATCAGAAAAGGCTCTTTCTCTAGCAGAGTCAGAGGAGCTAACATTGACCTGCATGTGTGAGGATGAATGGATGAAAGAGTGAAAAAATGGCTTGTGCAGTGAAGAGCAGGTGCAAAGTGAGATATATGCAACACTGCAACATAGGAGACTATAAGGAAATAAGGTATATGCACACACCACAGAGTGAAGGGCTCTGAATGCTCTGAGGATTTTGATTTTCAATGTTTAGTATCTATAGCAGATTTGGAGCAAAGGAGTGACATGATGATGAGATTTGTCTTTTAGAAACAGCTCTTTCGAAATCATAGTTTAAATATTTTTTAAATTCAAAATCTTTTAACACCATCTCAGCAAGAGGTCTTGAATATTTGACTTCCATAAATATTTAACTTTTATTATTGTCAGTGCTTGAGTCAATGTAGATGATTCTGTGTCTCTGCATATGTATATGTATATGTATATGTATATGTATATGTATATGTATATGTATGTATATGTATAAAAAGCAATATTAGCAATAACATTTTCTTTAATTAATTTTCCCATGACTGAATTCCTATTTGAATATTCATTTTTATAACAGTGCACTGTGTTATGATGCACTTTGGCAAAATTAACTCAACGAACTCTTCTTTCCAATTTTAATATTCTATTGGGTTTTCTATTCCTGAAAACTCATTAGTATTTGAGCACAGTGCTGAGGAGAAGTAAGAGAGGCATATTATGTGAATGTGAACTAAGAAAAAAGACAGTTGGCACGAGAATTTTCTAATAAAGGACCCAAAAGGCTGCTCTGTCTTAAAAAAAAAAAAGGTGCTTTGAGCTTTTATTTTGTACTAAATGTTCTGAATTTTCTTCACACATATGAATGCTGGTAAAAACAAAATTTTACTCACTGAAACCTTCTCATGTATTCATGCCAAAGACCTGATAAGTTTTCCAAATTTTCTGATGGTATTAAAATTTTTATAAAGATTCTTTTCACCACGTGCACATTTGTTCATAAGATGGTATAGTTTGAATCACCAACAGAATCGTTTCTGGCAATATATCTCTAGATTACTCTTACATTCCCCTCTGCTTCATTAGCCTTTGTGATGTGACCATGCGACTATACCTATGTTCTACCATTTACACATTTTTATATGACATTAACTCTTTCTAGAATACTTTTTGGGATGTCTTTATATACTGGCATTTTAACAATATTCCAAGGCTAGATTCAAGTATTTTGCCCGTCAAGGTTTCCATAAGCCCTATGAGCAGATGTGAATGTTTCTTCTGTAATTTTTATTATTTGCCACATTTCAAATCATTTGACAGTTGTTCATATATACCCCCTTTTGTAATTACTGCTAAGTAATTAGCTGTCTTTATTGGGTACCCACAATGTTGTCTGCATCATGCTATTGTGCAGTGTTAGTTTTATTACTGCCATTTTACACATGAGGAAATGAAGTTCAAAAAGGTTCATTAGGTTTCCCAAGGACCACAGTAACTAGGGAAAAGTGTGACTAGGAAAAATTATGACTATGAGAAAACTAATGATCGCATCTTTAGTATGAAAGTATGACAATGAAAAGCTCATGCTCTAACCACACTAACTGATTCCCTTGTCAGTGCGGTTAAGGACTATGTGCGTTGGAAGATGGTAGGATGAGGCATTTCTGAGCTTAACCTTGAAGAATAGATGCATCAGGAGTTCTGAAGGCAAAGGTTGAGTGGAAGTATTTCAGTTATAGGGAAATATGAATGTAAGAATGAAGAAAATGTATGTATGTGAGGGAGCAGAAAGTTTTGGAAAGCAATTGCTTGTCAAGCTGGCTGCTGCTAAGGCTTTATGAAGGAAGAACAAAAAGAACACTAAACTGGAAGGGTACATGGTGCCCATGTTGTGCCATGCTATAGGTATGGAGCTCAGAGGATCTCTAGTTCCAGAGGCAGGAATACAAAGAGAAGCTGAGCCCCCAGGTGGAGGCAAGATCTTATGGAGCGAACTCATGATGTAAGGAAAATGCTGAAGAATAAGGCTGGACAATGTCCATAGCTAACTTTTCGTGGACTAGTTACAGAACTTTCGGAGTTTGTTTTGATACTGATTTTCTTGATGGAAGGAGAGTCCTTAAAGAAAAATATTGGAGCAAATAAGAGATTGTTAGGGAGGGAAGAGATGTGAGTGAGGGCAGGGAACTAGGCAGAGCATTGCATAAGCCAAGTAAAATCAGTCCCTAAACTGGGTCAGGAGGCAGGGAGGTGTGAGGGGGAAGTAGCAAGAACTTCCTTCGTGTTTTTAATGTGTTAAGACTGTTTTAGTTCGATGTGAGGCATGATCAGGAAGAACATATGTCCAAGTTTCTCTTGTTTTGAAGTGTTGATTGGTATAACTAAAGAATGCTAAAATAGCTATATAGACACATTGAAACATTTCAAAAGTAACATAGCCTACTCTGAGACGGTTAAGGCACAGGAGGTTTTCCGTCATCTTATAATGACATGTAAATAGCTCCTTGGTACATCATTAACCTTGGGCAAGTAGTATACCTCCAGCCAGATTTTGTGGATCCCTTTTTAACAGCCAAGAACTTGCACAACAGTTGTGATGCTTTGCCTGTCTCTGGCTCACTTAAGTGTCTATGTCAAGGCATCTCTGTCTTTTAGAGCTATTTCCTATGCCCTTTTCTGTAGGATTTGTTATGTCAAGAAGGTTTTATGGGGCCATGGAACATGTCTGTTTTATTCAGTGTCATATCCATAGAGCCTAGTATGCAGATGTGTATTTGTTGTTTAAACAAATAGAGCATAAATAGAGGACTAAAAGCCTCTGAATTTAGTTGCCAGTTCTGTCATATAATTATTAATAGGTGCTTTTAGGTGAACTATGTAAAGTTTGTGAGTCTCCGGAAGATGAGAAAATGGCATCTGTCCTGCTCAGCTCACATCTTGTGAGGATCAAATACATATGAAAACACTTGGAGGAACATTATAATTAACACAAGGAAATAAAGGGGAGCTATCCATTACATATTATGTTTCATGCCAGGTGCTTTAGTTCTAAATCCATGTTTAAATCTCATGACAGTTTTAAAGCATGTTATCATTGCGTCTGTCTTTCCAATAAGGACAGTGAACCCCATAGAACCTCATAGGTGGTACATTTAGTAAGTGCCAATCCAAAAGTGAGTCTCTTCTGTCTGACTTTGAAAAAACTCATGTTCTTATCTTTTATAATATATATATATATATTTGTGGTAATTTTACTGAAATTCTGACATTTAAATGTAATATTTTACAGATACATTATAGAGGGTCAAACAATAACTTCTGACTTTATTAAGGAAGAGATATCTTTGCCCTAATTAGCATTAAGACACCCAGTAACCTGTATATCATACCATTTGTGTACATATGTGTCGTAACTAGGGTGACAGTACTTTTGCAAACACACTCTGATATACTGATGCTACCTTTCCTCATTTATGTTCAGCTCTCCATTTAGTGATGTGCATCCAGTGTGCCAAATTCAGAATTTTTTTATACACTATATTTTATACACTATATTTTTATACACTATATTTTATACACTATATTTGCATAGATCTGTTATTTTCTCACTTTTGCCTTGTAATTCCTAGAGCAATTATATCAGCCTTGGGTTCTAATGAGGGCAAAGCATGTGGCAAAGTAAAGGGGAAGTACTATATTTGGAGGCAAGGTCATACACATTTAGCTCTGCTTTAGCTCAGTGTGGAGTCCTTGGACTTCCAGTGAGTTGGCCTTATTCTGCTGAACAGTGAGAAGAGCAAATGGTTAAGAGATATATCACAGGAGGCCAATGTGTGTGAAGGTCCATTAGATATAGTTATATATTTGGCACTGGTAAATGTGAGTTTCTTTTGTTTTCATATCTTTGATGTTTGTAATAATTGCAAATGTCCGAGAGATTTGGGTCTTATCCCACACCTCGAGCAAGTCTTTACTTTGCTTCACTTCATCTTGCTGGGCCTTGGGTTCTCTATCTATGCTAAAGCAATTCAGGTAGTTCATCTATATTTATAACATAGGGATTTTATGTAAGTCTGTGAGTCCTATACCTGTTAAAAAAACAAAGGTCTACCACATGTGCTGTGATATGATTATGGAACCTCTGAGAATACTGAGAACTCACAGTTTGGAAAAAGGTTGGTCAGAGACTTTCAAGCAGAAAGTCAAGGAAGTCTTCCTTGGCATAACAATACTTGAACTGACTGTCAGAAATATAATAGCAATCTAAGCACAGAAAGGAATGTCATATTTACCAGTTTATGCAAAGTGTGAAAGCGAAGAGTGAGAAAAATTCAGAAACTGCAAAGATGCCAATACAAGTGAAACATGATGCTCTTATGATGCATACAGATATTGTGAGAATGGATGCAGAGGCATGCTCTTATGTAGATATGCCTACAGATATTGTGACAAGTGATGGGGAGTTGGGTAGGAAGGGAGAGCTTAAAAGGCTGAAGAATTTGGACTTAAACCCATAGCTGATAAGAAGTTTTGAAGGGGAGAGAGGCATAAATGGATGTGACTTACAAATATACTTTTTGGTGAAAGAATTCTAAGATGTCAGATGCTGACACAATGTCTAGGAGAAAATTGCAGAGGCCTAAGTATAAATGTTGGCAAATTGATGGGTAGCAAAAAAATAATGACTGTAACCAACTATGTTTAACTGTACTGAAGTCAAGAAGGAAACAAGAAAGACCAGACAAGTGAAGTCATCATTAAATAATCTCAAACAGAACCAGTACAAGACAGAAATGTTTCTGATTCTATAGATGGTGTGAAATTACAAATAGTGATCAGTTTTATATAAGTAAACATGCTAATAAGTGAAGCACATCCCCTCAATTTCCTCTAAAATAAAATTATGTTTCTAAATTTCTATGAAAACCACAGGATTGAAGGTAAATATTAATAAAAGCATGGAGATGTTCCTGGGACAAGAGAATCATCCTTTACAGTTAATCAGGCTTAAAAGAAGGTGTATAATGGTTTTTAGTAGAATAAATGACATGGACGTAACCATTTAGTTTAGAAAGTGAAATTCTACTTCCTTGGTGGTTATCACCATTTTGTCACTCATCAATGGAATTATACCCTCCATACACTTCTGAAGGTACATCACTCAAACCCCAAAGTGTGAAAATGAAACTATGATACTTTAATCTGGAAGTACTTACTATGTATGTTATTGTTTTTTTTTAACAGCCAGGTCTAGAGGGCAGAGTTTTTAGGGGAATTAAATAAAACTGTATGAAGTATGTAAGGAGCCTAGCAAAGGACAGCTCAAATAATTGCCCCCCTTTTATGTCCCTAGGAGAAAAGGATCCAATGATTAATAAAGAACAGCTTGTACCCACTGGGATTTATAGCCTCATTGGAAAGATGAAATACAATGAATAGAAATAATCTTTATAATGCCCCACAATTTACGAATCACTTTTGCATCCACTATTTCATGTCAGCCTTCCAATAAAGTTACCAGGGAAAAGCATATTATTAGCCCTTTTAAATATTTGAGGAAACTAACATTTAAGGAGCTTGAGGGACTAAACAATCCAAATTTATAAAATGGAGAACAGATCTTTTTGGCTCCAGTGTATGGCTCTTTCCATTACAAATTGGTGATGTTTGGGAAAGAATGTGTAGCACACACACTGTGTTTCTGATAAGGAACCACGAACCACGTGGACTAAATCTTGCCTGTGCATGTTAGGATTTGTAATTTGTAGCTATACTGTAAAAACAAAATGCTAAGAGAATCTTGAAGAAAGAGAGTTCATCCTTTCTGGAACTCTGCGATCCAGTTTTTTTCTGCTATCTTTCAAGATCTAATTTAGTGGATGAGCATTCTTAACTTAGTGTTCTTCCCTTATTGTGTTTAGGGTAAGATTCCAGGAAAACCATTGGAAGTACCTAATCTTCTGAGACTTTTTGCCCTAGAGTCTCCTACTTTCTAGCTGGTTTTGTTGTTGTTGTTGTTGTTGTTGTTGTTGTTGTTGTTTATCGGTACCAGGGATCAAACTCACAACTGACAACCACAGGCTTGCAAGGCAGGCACTTATGCTGCTGAGCTAAATCCCCAGCCGGAGTCTCCTACTTTCATCCTTGCTTTAATGTAACTATTTGTGGTAGTGTGCTGCTTAGGTCTTTCTACCCTCACCTACTTTGTGATTTGAACTTCTGGATTCGCCCAGGAGAAATTTCTCTCTCTCTCTCTCTCTCTCTCTCTCTCTCTCTCTCTCTCTCTCTCTCTCTCTCTTTTCTTTTGTATAGTCTTCTTCCCAGAATCCTTATAATTCTCACTGAGCAGAACAGGCAAGACCAAATTCATCATGGCACTGACCCAGGGTCTTCATCAGTTTGGAGCTTCTGGCTGGCTTATCTGACTGGGAATAAAGAGAAAAAGAAGTGAATGCAATTAATGTAATTGCTGTTCAGAAGAAAGAACGTAGAGTGCATAATCCCTATTCCCTAGAAGTAGAAGATAAGACACAATTGGATGAGTTCAGTAGAAAGCACTGGCCTCAACCTAAAAAATGTATCTTGAGTGTTGGTTAAAAGGTTCACTTAATTCATACTTAATTCATACAGTAACCCTCTCAGGAAGTAGTAGTATTTTCATTTTATACATGAAATAACAGGCTCTGAGACATATTTGGATTTTTTTCAAATATCACCATGGAGAAGTAGTAGAGCTGTGCTTGAGGATTCATTCCTCTGACTGGATGCAATATTCTTTTACTCCAAAACTGCAGTAAACATTTTCTAAATTTTACAGTGTGCCAGTTCACTTTGCCAACCTGACTAGATTATGAGACTTCTAGAGAGGGGCTTGATCATGTGGGTGTTATACTTATCAGTAGATTAATCCACTGTTACTTTTAGCTTTTTGGAGGTAGGGCCTATTTGGAAGTGGATCACTGGAAATATGCCTTGGGAAAGGTATTATCTCTGACCAGTGCTCCTTCCTTGTGCCCCGTTTCCAAGCCACTGTGAAGTAAGCAGCTTGTTACACCACACCCTTCTGCCATAATATAAACCAGAAGCCATATGAACCATTTCCTACTTTAAATTGCATATATCAGGTATTTTGGTCACAGTGAGAAAAACTGACCAATACACATAGACCAATGTCAAGTGTTGACAGAGTGAGTTGGAGTGGACCTGGTGTGTCATTTGGGATGACATCAAAAGAAGCATCACTGAAGAACCCGGATTTTTAAGGATGAGTTTGGAGAGGCAGGTGAAAGGGATGGGCTTGTGCATGGGAGAAGTATGTGCAAGGCTGCTGGGGAGGTGGGAATGAGTTGGGCACATGCTGAAGTAATATGAATTGTGACTTTGCCAGAGCAGACAGTACATAATGAGTAAGAAGGACAGCTTTGTTTGACTTGTAATAGAACTGTCAGCCTAAATATGTGTCTTATGCCCCTCCCTCAATGGCTATGGTAACCAGCTCTCTGAGTGAGAAGATACACTAAAAGAAGGAACTTGGATCCACTGTGAAGACCATGCTGTGGAGTTTTTTCTAAGCCATATTTATAACCTTGTGTTGAAAAACATCCTTGAATCCTCTAACAGAAGACAGATGTCTGCCTGAACAAATAATCAGCTCTCACATAATTTGTTGTTTTAATTTCCCCAGCATTTGTCTATTGAGTCATAGCCTCCTATAATTATTCATTTACCAGAATGAATTGTGGAGTGTACGTCCCATGTATATGGCTCACACTACTCATGGTTCACAGACTGGATGTAGGATACCTCTGTGCAGGGCACAAGGTTCTGTCTGGCTCCTTGGAGGTAATGCCTTTCCCACACCTCTGTGCCTTCACGTGGGCAATTTACCCTCACCTTCTTGGTCAGTTCCTTTAGCCCTAGGTGTGCTAAGGCCAGGACTATTCAGAAAATAATTGGTCCTTAACTCACTAATTTAATACATTTAGAAGTATAGCATTGGCCAGAAGTCCAGACAGACATGGGTTGAAATTTTCTACCTACTTCTTATAAATTATTTACCCTCTTTAAACACTGATGTACCCATCTGTAAGATGATTGTAAAGAGCCTACTATTATTGTCACTTTGCTTCTTGTCTCAACTTTGTGTATTGATAGCCAATTTTAATGGGAGTTAGGACACAGATAAATGTTTCATATTCAATATATCATTTAATCCTAATTACCACTCTTTGATATTGGTACTATTATTCTCATGCAAAAAAGAAAATTGAGACTCTAATGTGGTAAGGAATTTCCCAAAAAAGTTTAGATAGCTAGAAATGTCAGAGCCAGGGTTGGGACCAATACATTCTTGCACAGAATCTGAATTTTTAACTTCTTTATTGGCATCATAATAACTCATAACTGCTTCATTTGTCCTCTTCCTAAAACAGAGTTTCTTCTTATATCCCGAGTCTTATAATTTCTCTGTGTTTTTACTTTTGTTTTAATAATTTATCTAATACTGGTCCATCCCTATCAGACTTTTCCATAAACCTCAGGTCAGTAGGTGAAGACCGGCTGGCCTTTCTCTGAGATTTCTGAACATTTTTTCTGACTATTTTTTCTTCTGTTCTCTGCCTTCTATAATTTATTCATTTTTTTCAGCAAGTTTTTACAGCATATCTGTGTTTCAGTACCCATATGAGACACTGAGAACAATTAGAGATGATATTTTACAGGAAGTAAGTTTCAGTGGGGGAGATAAACAAATTAGAGACATACCAGTGGCATCTCTAACCTATTCTTTTTCTTACTCTCCATCCCATGTCCAATATATAAATTAATATATCATGTCAATTTTATCTTTTAATATATCTCAAATCTGTACATTTTTTCACTATCTCCATTATCAATATATAGTTGAAGACACTATTATCTCATTGGATTGAGTCAATGATTATATCAGTGTTTTTTGCACATAAATTATGTTTATCAAAAGACTATTCTTATACTGTAGTGAAACTGATCTTTGAAAATTGTACACAGGTTTAAAATATCTTAATGTCTTCCTTTTTCATTTATTATTATAAGAAAATAATGAAACTCTTCCATTTTTGTACCAATAAGATAACTGGATAGTTTTAAAAGATTTTTCTAGCTTTAACATTTGAAAATTGACTTCATACGCACGAAATACTGTGGCTCTGATGATATCTCTAACCAAGATTTATTCATTAATTGATCATTCCCTGGGTACCAAAAAATGAGTGAATCTACCTGCTTTAGTGACAGGTATCAATTGAAGAGTGCAGTTAGTCATTTATTCATTCGTTCACAAATACTTGCTGAATATCCATTCTGTTTTTAGTCTAGGACTGGATACTGGTGATACAGACTCAGCTCCATCAAATCCAGTAACTATTCTAGTTGTTGGTGTTTCACTAGTGATGAAGGCAAAAACAGGCATGGTCTCTGTTTTCACAAAATCTAATGCTGGAAAAATAAAGGAGGTGGCAGGAGGGAACAAGAAAGGAATTGAAATGTGTTATGTATGTGTACCAGTTCCCTACTGTGAATGTAATCTTTATGTGCTATAAACATGCACTAATTAAAGAAAAAGTCCCACAAAATAAATGATAATTCTAGAATGAGACCTACTTCTTGCCCATGAGAAACTCATGGTCTATTAGGGAAGACATTATTCCTTTACTTTACCCAACATTTGTTGGACACTACTATGTACCAGGTCCTGGAGATTTCAAGGTGAATGAAAGAGTTGTCATAATTACCATGTGTCAATACAAGATCAGGCTTCTGTGCAAGGGGTTAAAGGCATTCTGTGAAGGACATTAGTTTTGCATGCAAAATTAGGAAAAAATTTTCATTGAAAATAAGTACTAGAACTAGAATTTTAAAATACACTGCATAGGATACTATATTACTATAGGTATCTTTAATGAGCATCGCATTGAAATGAATGTTTTGGGGTGTTCTGGGAATTGAACCTAAGGCCTTGTACATGCAAGACAAAAATTCTACCACTGAGCCATGTCCCCAAGCCTTTAATGAAATATTGTGAATAACATAGCTCCTAGACTTTATTTTACAGAGATTATTATCTATGATACTACTTTATGCTGATGAAGAACTTGAAATTCAGAGGTGTGAATTGCTTTCCCAAAAAGCACAAACTGTGAGAGTGACAGATTCAGAGTCCATAGTCTAGTTTTCTCTCTGTTCCAAAGCCCTTGCTCTTTTTTATTCCAACATGCCAAATGCACTGATGTTTCCTAGATTCTGCCTTTTGACCTTTTGGGTTTTTTTTTTTTTCATAGTTTCATTTACAATTGTTATGCAACACTACCCTCAAACTGCTATGTTTATGTCTAGGTTTTCCAGATGAAACAGAGAAGCAGACATACCCTACAGTCAGAGTTTCATGAGTGTTTTTTTTTTTAATCAGGAAAATTGGTATATTACTCATTTTTCCAGTCCTGGAACAAAATATTTGACATCTGTAACCGAAAGGAAGGAAGGTTTATTTGGTTCACAATTTCACTGGGTTCATTTCTTGGCTGACCAGCTTGAAGGCAGAAACAACATGTCCGAAGACCACAGCAGAGGAAAGCTCCTTATTACATGGCAACCGGAAAACAGAGAGAGAGAGGAGAATCCATGATCAAAATACACCCTTCCAAGTCACGATCTCAGTGACTCACTCCTTATGACCAAACCTTAACTCTAAAGATGAGACTTCTGGAGAGAGATAGATCAATTGCTATTCTAATTGATATGGGTTCCCCATATCAATCCCATATTATCTTGGTGATAACTGAATTTCCCCTGACAAATCTCAGGCTGTGTTTTCAATCAGCAGATGCTATTCCGTACATACTTCTTAGTAAGACTTTTAATATCCCCTTCATGAGGAATATGAAATCAATGGATTCACCTCAATAGAGTTCTGCAAAGGACATGATATACAATTCCATTTAGTGTACACATCATTGTAAACACCATGGGGAGTCAGGAGAATCTTAACATATGTGAATCAGAGTTACCATTTCAATATGCTTCATTAGTTACTTTAATATTATAACATTTACTATCTTTATCTGCACACAGGCATGACCTTACCAGTCCTATCAAACCCAGTTACTTGTGAAGGATCCTTTGATATGTGGCTATGAAAGTGCTGTAAGAACTGAAAAAGTGTTATTCACATGAAATACTGTTCTATTGTGATCATAATTGGTTAAAATATCACATAAGAATAGTTAGATGGTAGTGAAAACATTAATTTTATTTATTTTTTGTCCCTTTACTCTTTCCTGGCCTAAGACTAGGCCAGTTTCCTGACTAATCTGCCTTTCTTTTATTGTTGAATGTAGTAGGGGAGCACATTGTGATTTCACCCTTGATTTCTATAATCCCATTTTAAATTTGCCCATATATGCCACAAAACTTATTTTGTGTACATTATAAGGGGCATGTAGAGAAGGAAGTGGAGGCAGAGACAAGAGACGGTAGTATAAAATGTAGTGCTACACTGTAGGCAGAGGGGATGTTAAGAGATAATTTGTGTGGTTCTCGGAAGTTACCTAGTCCTGAAATGAAAACCTGTATTAGCTATGTAGGTTTTTACATAGCAGGCTAAAGTTAGGCATCAGTTTAACAATTTATGAATTTATCTTGAAGAATATCTCACTGGAAGCAGATTGCACAAAGTTCTTTGTATTACATCATTGTCTCTATGCATTATCATCTATCATCAAATCACATGGGAAAATCAATTATTTCAAGATTGTTTTGGTAATTTCTATCAGCAAAAATAGCTCAAAATTCATATAGTTATAATTTAAGAGATTGTCTGTTCATAATGTTCATAAGGATAGCTACTTTAATGGTACTGGAGTATTCTCTGTGTGTCATTGCTTTTTTTGGCACATGATATAAATGTTGATGCCTGTGACTATAAACATTTGGATAGTCTGCTTTCTCTACCTCTGTTTTCTTGAAGTTATTTTCAGAAGTTCTACATGGTTTACACTCCTGATTTTTCAATATCTCTGCTCACATGCCACATCTACTGATCACACAAAATAAAATTATGAGTCCAGATTCTCCATTTTCGTCTTTTTACTTTAATTATTCTTTATCATACTCATGAATACTCATAGTATTCATGTGTTTCTGGAAGTTTGTGTATACAAATGATGTTTGTATTTGAGTTCCTTAATAAAGTTTTAATTTTGAAGATTTTATTTCTGTTTAAAGTTCATACAGTCAATGCTCAAAAATACCTGCTTACTAACAGTTGACTAATATGATACATAGTTTACAAGTGTAGAAAATATAGCCTTTCATTATCATCATCATCAACATCATCATCAGCTTCATCATCATCAAGTATTCATGTAATGATGTGTCCCTAAAAAGACACTAAGTGATAGAACAAATGATTGTATGGACAGGAAGCAACTTGTGGTAAGAAAGAGTTAATGACATGTACCCAAATGATTTAGAATAATAATATGGAATTGCAGTGTTTTATGGAAGAATACTATGAGTAGTATCTATGACCTATTGATCATTGTCATCTCATCTACTCAGGTAGTATCTCACTTTTTTGACAGACAGCTAAAAGCATGCATGTAATTGATACCTTCACAGATCCATAAATGAAGACATACATTGTTTTCTGATTATAATTTGGGATTGAGAGCAGCTTGGTGATTGTTTAGATCAATTTGTGCAATGCTCTGTATTTTATGTCTAGATGCTGGGTGTCTTTTAGACTTATTTTATATACTATCAATTCAGTGCAATTTTTCTGCAAAGATTTTGTAATAGCCTACTAGAACTAGATGGCATATTAGAGAACATCTATATTTCAATGCCCTTGTCATTATTTCTGTCATCATTCTTGAGAATTTCAACATTGTATGTTCTAATGCCCTGGCTCAGTTCTCCAGCCTCTACTATACAAATTTTTTTGAAAGAGTAGATCATATTTTCTACAATGTTGCTCTCATTCTGCTTTCATTGTTTCTAAATTCCAAGGTCATCCACTCTTATTGCACTGAAATTATTCTTGTCATACTCATCAGTAGTTTCTATGTTTTTATCCATATATCAGTTTTCAATCTTGACCTCTAAGCATCATTTGGTCACTCCTTCCTTTTTAAACATTTTCCTTACTTGAAACTGCATATTCTTCTGATTTCCCTTCTTATCTATTAATTACTTCTTGGAAATAACAATTCAAGAACTGCAAGATAATGCACAAAAAACCCCATAAGATTGATAGGTATAAATGAAAAGATAGGTGACAACACAAAGGATATCAAGAGGCTACTTATAGAAGTAATAGCTGAAAATTTCCCAAACATGAGAATGCAAGCTGATATACAGAACAGTGAAGCATGTAGAACTACAAATAACCATAACCAAAATAAAACTACATCCAGACATATAATAATCAACATCCCAGAAGTCCAACATAAATGCAGAATATTAAAAGCTACTAGAGAGAAGAGACAGATCACTTATAAAGGAAAGCCTATCAGAATCACAGCAAACTTCTCAACACAAACAATGACATGGAATGAAGTATTTCAGATCCTAAGGGAAAATGACTTCCAACCCAGACTGATGTACCCTGCAAAACTGTCCTTAAAAATGGATGGAGAAATAAGATACTTCCATGGCAAAGAACAGCTGAACTTCATGACCATCAAACCAACCCTGCAAAGAATGCTGAAAAATATTCTTGACAGACATAGGAAAAAACCACTAAACAAGGCAAACAATTAAACAGAGTGGAAAGGTAAAACATTGACAGCAGAAAGATAACTTATCAAAAGTAAACCTATATATATATATATATATATATATATATATATATATTAATGGTTATAACTGATATATATATATATATGTATCAGTTATAACCATTAATGTAAAT
>PVJX010030756.1:0-21764 GCA_004027295.1 Dolichotis patagonum
CAAAGTAACAAAATCAGAATCAGTGTTATATACAGCCTTAGATTATTATTTCTTAAATTGCATGAATAAGCAGCACAGATAGGATTATTAGATTCAGAGAAGGATGCACCAAAGTGAACACATACATCGCAGAAGAATGTTTTGCTTCTGATTCAAATTTCCAGGGTCTGACCTAGCAACAAAAGGCCTGAGAGTTGGAAGGGAAGAAACTACAGATGTTTGGATGTTCATATTGGCTTATTACCAAGAGACTGCTCCTGACTGCTTTGAAGTGGAAAGTGAACAGCAAGTCTCTGGAGGATGAGGCTTCCCTTGAGATTTCTCAGATGCTTTTGACTCTGGCAGGTTCATTCAGTCTTCCAGAGTCTTTTTACAAACCAAACAGCTGCCTACAATTTTAAGGTAAATTCTGAATCATTTACTCCTCTGATCTTTCAAGCAGTCCCACATATTTTAGTGTAAATATCTTTTTTTAAAAAATGATGTCATGTCCTTCATGTTGCCTGAAAAAGTTATTACTGCAACATAGCCATAAATATATATATGAATAGACACAAAGTTTTCTTTTGATAAGTTTGCACTTGTTTTAAGTATTTTTCTTACCTACATTTATCTATGTATTCATGAAGACTACATAACTTACAAAAGATACTTGTGAACAAGTAGGGCATATTTCCAATCAATATTCATTTACATTAGAACATAGTTCATTTAACATTTAAATCTGCTCTTGATACCTAGCCAACTTTGTAAAATGTCTGATTTTATTAATGCATAGTGTAATGCTACCTGGATTCACTCGCAGTAATAGTGAAAGAAAAATAGAAAACTACTATCTGGCTTATTTTATTAATGAATTGATATTTATTTTCATACTGCTATCATTTAGATTATGGTTTTCTGACTCAATTAGACTTTTAGGGAGATGTAAACACTCCCACAGTTTGGGGCTATCAGGCAGGCATGAAAAAAGGATTTTTCTCAAGGGACTGTGAATTTTTGAAGTATTTATTTTAAAAATAGTGTCACATGGAATAACTAATTCTCAAGGCACTAATAAACATTCAGAAAATAAAATAATTTTGTGGTCAACTTTAAGTAGTAAACCATCATGCACAGCCTTCTTGGAGATTCACAGTACCCATACATATTAGAAGATATAACAAGATGAAAGATGATATAACTTACATCTCAGTTTCTTAAGTGTATCTGCCTTTATCACATCATGCCTCTCTTTCTGCCTCTTACTCTTATTACCTCTTGCTTTCTGCTCCTTTCTTCCTGAGAATCTCTGACACAGTTCTGGGCAAACATATACTGAATATCTCAAGTGATCATGGGTTGCCCAGATATACCCAAGATCTAAACAAGACTTTATTCATACTCTCACTGTTTATGGATTCTAGTCTGTATGGTACTTCTTTGAAAAAATAATATCTAATTATCAGAAAAAGTGATGTTTTCCAGCTTTTAAAATAACTACATTAGGCAATTTCTTATTCAGTTCCTGACTGGTGAAAAGCATCAGGATGATCTAAACATATTCCCACATCCTAATATTAAATAATCACTAGATGAAGGAGAAGAGAATTTTAAAATTAAATCTTAGAACAGATTACTGTACTGAGTCAGATGTCTTAGTTACTTTTCTCAGTGCTGAAGCAAAATATCTAATACCCATAAGTGAAAGAATGAAAGGTTTGTCTTGACTCACTTTGTAGAGATTTCAGTCCATCGTTGACTGGTTTCAAGACAGGATGGCATGGCAAAGGGACATCGCAGAGGAAGAATGATTGATGGCATGACAGACAAAGGCAACAGCAGCAGCACCACCACCACCAACAACAGAAGCAATCCGCTTTCTTTTTGTCCCTTTATATTCCAACCAGGCTATAAGCCTATTGGTTGGTATCTCTCACACATAAAGTGGGGCTCCATTATCTTAATCCCAGTATCACACCCTTAATTCACACTCACATACCCTAACCTGCCCAATGTCAATACTAACCACCTATTACCACATAAATCTTTAGGAGACATCTAGCTACAAGTCCTAACACAGTCCATTATTGACTCAGTTTCAGTCTGACTGATGTTCTACTAATGCCTTCAACTGAATTTAAATTTTCCTTATTTGTTCTTCTATATAAAAGTAAAACTTCCAATCATGGAAATGCTTCAAGCTAGGAAGGCCATAGATTTAGGAAAAAGTCTAGCTATATTCCATTTGCCTTTCCCCACCTGCCATTTGGGTTTTATTCAGTCATCATATCATTCACTTTTAGTTTCTTGATGAAGCATTTCTTTTTAATTGTTAAACAAGTATTAAAGATAAATCCCATTGTTCCCATGACAAAAGGTAACAAGAAGAAATGGAGAAAATGCCATTTGTGTGTCTGCCTCTCAGGTAACATTTGTTTTGCGTTTTCTCTATTAACACTGTCAACTACCCTGTATGATGTACATTATGATTTCCATGTTGATGTGGAGAGTTTATGCTCAGGGATTTTTTTTTAAAAAAATAAAAAGTTGAGTGATTCTCTAAGTTTTCACACATTAGATTAGGTAATCAATAGATTGCCTGATAATTTACTAAAATATAGTATTTGCCTGCTAAGGACCTCATGCTAATAAGCTCATTATTTTTTTGGATTTAGTTTACTAGGCTACTTTTAATATAATCTAGATCTTTCCTGTTTATATATTTACATGTTATATAAATATATTATACACATATTATATATTATGTGTTTACACATACTATATATTTACATTTGATTTTAAATATAAATTGTGACACTGTGATATCAAAGGTAAATGGTTAAGGGATAATTATTGCATATTAATTATGATTTGCCTAGTGATTATCTTATCCCTCATTTAACATGTAAGCGTGTTTCATGCTTCTGTAAGAGGATAACTGAGATTAGGTAATTTATAATCCAGGACTGAGAGACCAAGATTTCCGGGGTACTTCGTGTTTGTTGTCCTATGGCAGAAGCACAAGGAGAAGATAACAGAGAGCAACAGACTGAATATACAGCCTTATAAACACTTTTATAATCAGCATTAATTGATTTATGAAGGCTCAACCCTTATAACCTACCTATCTTCTGTTAGACACCACTTCCAAACCTAGAGACCCCACTTCCCTTTCAGGGACGTCTAGCTAACCCTACCTTATGGGTTATGGAAATTAGATTTTAAAGCTTTGGTAAATTCCCCACAGTTACACTGTGCAGCAATGAGTGATACAAGGACAATCAGCTGCAGTTAGTGAGTGGAACCTCTGCACTCTGTTGCCCCCAAGATTGTCCTAATTATCAATTGTAAATCATCTACATTACTGGAGACACTTCTGTGCTTTCTGTGGTATAGTGCAGACTCAGTCATCTAAATAAAGTGTGAGTGCAGCTGTGTGAAAGACAGGGTGCTTTTGAAATACCCAGCCACCTGGAAAACCACAACAAATATGACTTGGTAATCAGCTGTTGCTCAGAGCTGTGATGTCTCACATGTCAAAAGTAGTAAGTAGTTCCCAGGGCTCTGACAAAATTACACCCAAATGAAATTTCTTCCTCACTAGGGAAACTCCAAAACAATGAATTACAGTGATGTAGTATTTACAAACTGCACTTCCAAATGCATGTATATTTTTCCCCACTCTAAACATGAGTCAGTAAATACATCCATATGTTTGCCTAAGGAGACTAATGTGGATGCAATCTTTACAGCAAATATTATGATCAGGATTGCAATTACAGAGAAGTGAAAAAATACCTGATACTTTGCACCCCAAAAATCAGACAATAGATTAGTTTAACCTTGGGACAGCAACCGTGGTGCAGATTTATGTATGTGTGCAGAAATGACCTTCCTTCTGCTCACCTCTCAGCCCCCTGCCAATGTACTGAGTAGGGCTTCTCCAGGGAGTGGAGAAATCACTTCAGCCCCTCTCTGCATGTCATTTCTCTGCATGGCTCTTGGGCACTCACCAAAGTGTTTAAGATGCCAGCTGTGCCAAGGCTGCAGGGTGCCAACCAGCAATTCTTTCCTCTTACTGAAGAATAAACCTGAATTAAACTAAGGCAAGGAATGACACAGGAAAATGCCTGCTCTCCCTTTGGGGTTTTAACTGTGGTCATAGACTTCAAAACATAAAAAGATAATTGGACTATAGTAGATTCTTTGTAGTTTTTCACTCAGAGTTTAATTTAGTCAGCTAACACAGGAAATGATACACAGCTTTCAAATTAGTTATGAGCACTACATGACATATGAACTATGGTTAAATTAAATATAGTTGATCATGTAATTGCTTTCCTTAAAATAATTTTCTGTATATTGAAGTACAGCTTCCTACGCATGTAATTCTAGGTCCCTTATTACTCCAAATAGTTTCCACAAGTTACTTTTTCTAAATGATCATGTGTGATACTATGCTCTCTGCCTCTCAAACCACATAGATCTTTCCTGTTTCTTCTCTAAGACACATCACCATCATTTCCATTCCCTCTCTTTGTCATAATTACTGGCATTCTTATCACATTTTGTGTTGCCAGAGCATGTTACTCCTGTCTTTAGTACATTCCTAACTTATTTTATTGGACTTGGTTTCTATTTGCCCTACATGGACTGTATTCATTCAGCACTGTATCCCAATGTTTCCTAAGGGAGTTGATGAACATTATGCTTTTTTGTGTATTCATCTTACAACACAATATATGAAACATAGAAAGAACTCTACAAAATTTTGTAATAAATGAGCAAATGAATAGAATCACTTATTCTGCTACCTATATACATGTAAGTGAAAGTAATATCTTTTCTATATTTCATAATTATTAGAAGATAAACCGAAGGCAAAAAAACATGTATTTGGCTTATAATCTATCCTTTTCATTAGGACTCATTAACACTACCAAAATGAGAAAATTTCTCCAATTTCTAAGTAATGAATGGAATAACATATTTCCTAGCATTAGGTAAATATTCAAATGTAAACACTGAAAAAAAAGGACATGGACTGTATTTGACTGCAAAATTACTCAAAGAAATGTAGAGGAATGTGTTATAAGCACAAATAATTTTTGCAAATTTTCTTCTCAACATTTTTGTATGATGTGTGATTACACAAATAATTAATTTCTTCTATAAAATAGTTCATCACTAAAGTTTGCTTATTGATATGACTAACATCTAGGATGTTCTTTTTTTCTCATGGGGATATGGAGAAATTTGGAGGAGACAGATAATTCACAACTTGTAAAATGTTTAAAAATTTTATAAATCACGATTGTGTAATTTTTTTTACTTTTGTATATTGAAAATATCTATAATGTCAAATTGAGAAAGTACTGCAAAATATCACTATCTGAAAGAAAGAGATACATATATCAAAAGGGATTTTTACATAGAAACAAACTCAGTATACTTTATCCACAAGCAAATATCTTTTAACCTTTCTAATGATTTTTCATTGTTTTTCATTCTCATTTTCAATTTTCTTCTTCTTTGAAGATTTATATTGCCTCCACATAAAGTATTAGTGCATTACATCATTTGAAATTACACTAGAGTACTACTTGACTAAAAAAATTAAATAGTCCCAATAATGACTAATATACAGAAGACATTAAATTATAGATAGAGTGGTACCTGAATTCATGAACTTAATTCATTCTATGATTCTGCAAGAAATCATGTTCAAGGGGGAAGGATAGCTGTGGTCATGTATATCACTCAACACAGAATTTGCAAATAAAAAAATTGCAGAACACTTCCATTTGAGAACCAAATTGCTTGCAAATGAAAGTGTTTGTGAATCAAGTTATCACTGTGTCATCATCATTATTATTATTATCTTCAATAATAATTGTCAGGAATGTTAAGGAAGATAAAAAAAATCACCATATGTGGCCACTGTGCTCCATGTCTGAGGCTGCCCCCTACACTGCTTCATTGTGCCATGAACTAAGCAATTTTATCTTGTTTTTCCACCATGAAGTTTCTGCCATAGAGCCAGCAACTATGGGCAAAATTCTCTGAGATTATTAGCCAAACTAAACCTCTTTTCATTTAAACTGTTGGCATTGGTGTTTGGTTCCAGTGATGCAAAAAGAATATTAATACAAAACATGATTTCCACAGATGTGAAGTTATCTTGTAACTCTACCGGACCCTGCAGTTTAGAATCCCTTGGAAGTGGTCAATTAGAGGGTTTGAAAAGCTGAGAGATGCTGGCTACTGAAGCCTTAGGATGCTGTAAGCTGAGCATGATAAATGATTCAGGATGGAATTCAGAAGACCAAAATATTGATAAAAATGCAGAGCAGTAAAAGCTGGACTCAGAAGGATTTAGGTGGGAACAAAGGTATCATTGACAGTTGGAACTTGAGAAGTTTCAAAACTTACCTGAGAGACTCAGCCATTCTACATCCTGGTTACAGATGACCCACCCCAGGTCAGTTAGCCTGTGTACACTATAAGAAAGGAAAAGAGGATTTCTCTGCCCCTTTTTGCTCTTGTGGTTTTTGCTGTCTTCTGCTTCCATGAACTGTTGCCCCTCTGCCAAGTACCACCCTGTTGGAGCCAGCTGATTATGGACTGAAGCATCCACAAACTGTGAGCTAAATAAACCTTTCCTCCTTTAACTTTGGATGTTGCATATTTTCTCTCAGCAATGGGAAAAATAATCAATATACTTCCCATGAAGTCTGAGGATCCAAAAATGTAAACATTTGATTTGAAAAGAAAGCCACTGGCCCCTCTGTTCAATGTGGGTTGCCTACAGAACTGGTTTCTGAAACTCATTTCACTGTGCTCAGTTACTTAGATACCCAGACATAGCTGCTGTCGTGGTCTAAGGGGCTTTGCTACTCCTCATACAGGTAGCAGACTTTACCATTATGTAAATCTGCTGGTTTTACCAGCATGCAAAAAACACAGCAATATAGCCAGGAGTGCTTCCACACAAATTTTAAAGAAAAACCTTGGATCTTAGGCAACGAATCCCTTGAGAGGGCAGTGCATAAAGCTGTGAAAATGAAGTCAAATATGAGGTGGACACACAGAAAGTTGGGGGTACAAAGAATGTGAAATTTCTGCAATAAAAGTTAATGGAAATGAGTTAAGCCAGCCTAAGAAAAAGGCTACATGAGTTGCAACCAGAAAATTCACATGGTGGGGCTACATATGCCTTCTAAAACTTGCATCTCACAACAGTGTGCACTGGATACCAGAGAGTGAGTTAAAGAATTTAATATTTCCTCTGCAGGGCTTTGATATTTATTTTGTTTCACTTCTTTATATACCCCTATAGCTGTTTTGGTGAATGGAAATTTTTATTCTGTGACATTGTACTGTGTGATTATGCAATTTGTACTGATTTTTACAGAGGTTCAAAGCTAAGAGTTTGACTTGACTCAGAAAAGTGTTTGACTTGGTCTTTCTTTAAATATTAGAACTACTAAAACTTTGGGGATGTGATTGTTGTGTTTTGATTATACTCAAATAAATGAAATTATGACTTTATATTTTTTGAATGATAAAGTATGATTTAGGGGACATGTATCAAGTTGACAAGAAGTGGAATTTCATCACTAAGCTTGATAGTTTAAACTCAACTGCATTGGGAGCCACCCAGGAGACTGATAGAGAACACTTCTGAGTAAACCTGAGTGGATCACGGAGGCACCACATGCGTACTGTATCTGGTCCCTCACCCATTTCTGTCCCGTGCTGTTCCCCTTTGCTCCTTCCTGGTCCTCAAAATCTGTGGATCTTTTCTATGCGGTGTATTCCATTCAACCATGGATTTAAGATGTTGAGAATGTGAGCTGAATTAAAGCTCTTCATTAAAGTATAAATGTCATTGCAATTCAATGATGAGAAAGCTGACTAAAACATTTAGTCCAAATAAATTGATTTATCAAGTTTCAAAAAGTAGTACAGTCAAAACTCGTATTACTTCACCTTTACTATAACAAAGGCTATATTCTTATTAAGTGAATTTATCAAAATTACTCATGGAAGTTACCAGATGATCATAGTAGTATCACTTAATATACAAACAGCTAAAAGTTCTGTTATTAACATATCACTTAGATTAATTTAAAATGTTATAACTCTTTATCAGTTCTTATTTTGTGAATAATGAGGCAATATTTGGCATAATTTAGTAAAATCACAGATATTTGATAGCATATGAAAATTGTAAAATAGTTTAGAGTATATATAAAAATTATTCATAACACTAAATTGGTCTTATTAGGAAATGGATAATTTAACTTGTATAAATTATGCAACTGAGTATAAGATTTCAAAGTTCTTAAACTAGAAACATAACTGAGATATAAAATAGATTATATTCATTGTTCACTACAAAATTTAAAAATAAACTTTGGCTAAGATAAATTTAAAATACTCAATTTATTTATGTGATTTTAGAATACATTACTTAGCTGAAAAGCACCTGGAAGAAGAGAAACATGATAAATATAATTAAATGTTCAAAAATTGGAAAAGGATTACAAACAGTCTGTGAAAACTGCTTTGCATAGAAGAAAAACCTAGCAAGCTACAACTACAAAGCTGCTACAACTGCAAAAGTTTTTCTGGATTCCTTAAGTAGACTAAATTTGAGAATACCAACAAAATTATTTCTCAATATCTGCTTTTTTTCCTTTAAAAGTTTATTTGCTCTCATCCTTTCTATTGCTGTATATGAAATCGATGTTTGAGACTAGATTCTCGTGAGAGCTGCCCATTTCATTATGTAGTTTATATTTGCTCATAGTTGTAAACTTAAAGATGGCTTTTGCATTAGTAAGAAACATAGTCAGGAAGTTTCTTTTAAAACGCAATTTTCTCAAATTATATGAGACATTTGATCTGTTTCTTTGCATTGGGTTTTGGAATTAGTAATTGTACACACACTTTCTTCTGGATTTAGAAACTCTATCTTATTTACTAGTTTCCAGTATGGTCATTAAATCCTGAATCTTGGTTAGAGAGGAGTCTAAACTTTTAACCTTATAAAGCCCCATAATTGTTGGATTATTATATATCTTTCTACTCACACATTTAAAAATCCATACCTAGGGTCATTTGCTTTAAATGATACTTAGTAAAAAATATTAGTCAGAAGCAAGTAAGATGCACCAACATTATTGATTAATGCAATCACATACCTCAAAGCTACAGGCACTGTGAAACATTTTCCTTCAAAGTGACTGTAGATGACAGTTTTTAAAAATGTTTGTTCAAGGCCTCACAAGGTCTCAACCTGTCACATCAAATTCTGTGTACTTGTTACAGACTACTAATCCAAAGTCACATGTTTCACAGATTTCTGTTTCACTCATTTCTAGTTTCAAATGTTGTGGCAGGTAGCATTCAGTAGAGGAAACAAACTGTTGCCATTTTAGGTATTTGAGGCAGAAAGGGGAATGTGAGGAAGTGGGCTCCTACCAAATCTTGTCATGGTTAAACAAGCATGTTCTACTCTGACCTTGTTGAAAAAAACCTCATAAATACAGAGTGGGCTCCATGTAGAATTAGTTCCTCTGAAGTCACAGATGAGGTTGTTTCATTAAATCCTACAGATGCCACTATTCCACAGCATTCTGGACAATATGAAGTTGGAATTTGGGAGCTGAAGTCATTCCAGGGAGATTTACATTTGGGTCAGGAAATCACTGTAATCTATGCTATTTTTTGAACTGCAAAGCTGAAAATGAACACTGGAAACTTGAGGAAAAATTATTAACTGATATACAAAGGACCAAACAGGAGTCATGTCCTATAATTTATGCCATTATAATCCTCATGAAGGGTTTTCTTTGCAAAATTTAATGCAGACCAAGGACAATAATTCCAAGAGAATGTAGAAGGCCAATTCAAAAATACCATAATAACCAAAGTGAGGTGATAAAGGGCAGAGGCCAACAGGACCAGTAACCACCAGCACATGAAGACTCTTGGACTTGGTTACCAGCTCTGCTGCAGGAATCCAGGTCTCTGGCCCCCTCACTACATCACAGGACCAGCAACCAGTGCAGGAAGAATTCAAGACTAGGAAACTGGTACTTCTCTCTTAATAGTCTTCTCTTTTATCTGTCTTATTTTTCTTTATTTTTTTGTACTTTTCTTTCTTTTTTATTGCTTTTTTAAATGGTTTGAGAGAACTCCACTGACAGAAGACTAAAACCAAGTCCCATGTTATATGAGGCCAAGTTCATATAATCCCTTAAATATTCCTTCATTGTTTGTTTTCTACTCCATTTCTTAGTTTCCCAAACCTTGTATGACCATCTTTTTTGTCCAGCCTTGCTTCTACTACTTTCCCAGTTGTCTTTGTTTCATATACCATCCTTGCTAAATTTCCACATCACAGGGTAAAACCACTCTACCAAGGGAAAACACTTTGTATAGAAATTCCTAATTTATGATTGATTCTATACAGCCATATAATTTTTTTCCTATAATCTAAAGTACCTAACCAATAGTTACCACAGTTTGTCAGTTACTACAAAGACTGACAAGGATAATCAAATAAATAGAAAATAGAAAATGAAAATAAGATAGAAAATGACAAGTTGGAAAGGTAAAATGCAATCTCAGTCCTCTAGGCCATCTAGCAAAAGTCCAGGAGACATTGTCATAAAAGAAATCGGAAGAGACACACCTGAAATTTCTGAAATGATAACAATCAAAGTAAAGAAACAAATCCATGAGGCTTTAGAGAAAATTAGATCAGAAATAATCTCTCATGTAAAAAAAGGAAATGTCAACATTTATAAAGGAATTTCTTAGTAAATCTAGAATAGAAATAAATTTAAAAATAGATGATGATAGGAAGAGGATGGAAATCATGAGTGATCAATATAGGAAAGAAATAGAATGCTTAAAATGGATTCAAATAGTTATCAAGGAAATTGAAAATTCCACTGAAAGTTGTCAAAAACACTTGAATGAAACCAAACATGGCCTTTCAGACCTTAAAGACAGGATTGAGGCTAGTGATCATGGAAGGAAAGATCTCTTGCAAATAACAAAAGATCAGGAAATGGCAATTCAACAGCTGCAAGACTGTGCTAAGAAAAATAATATGATAATAATTGGTGTCAATGAAAAATCAGGAGTCAACACAAATGACATGAAAAACTGTTTCCAGAAAAAAAATTCCTAAGCATGGAGAAAGAATCTGACATACAGATAAGCAAGGCATAAAGAAAGCAAACCATTACCAAAATAACTCTACATGCAGATTTCTAATAATCAAGGTCTCAAGAATTCAGCACAAAATAGAATATTAAAAGCCATTAGGGAAAAAAGCAGAATTATCTATAAAGGAAAGTCCATCAGAATCATGACAGCTTTCTCAACACACTGATGTCAAAAAGACCTTGGGATGAAATAGTTTCAACTCCTGAAAGAAAAGGACTTCCAACCAGATTGATGTATACTGTAAAACTATCTTTCAAAAGTCAGTGGAGAAATAAAATGCTTCCATGACAAAGAACTGAAAAAGATTGTAACCACCAAACCAACTCTGCCAAGTACTGAACAATGTTCTATATAGAGATAAAAATGACCACAATTCCAAAAACAACAACATAAAGGAAACACAAGACAGGGCAAGTAATTAAACAGAGGGAAAAAGTAGGAAATCAACAACAGGAAGATAACATGACAAATATAAGCCAATATATAACAGTTATAACCATCAATGTAAATGACCTCAGTTCACCAATCAAAAGAAACAAAACTTAACAATATGCTGTATACAAGAAATGCACTCGGGGCTGGGAATTTAGCTCAGCGGCATAAGCACCTGGCTGGCAAGTGGAAGGTCATGAGTTTGATCCCCAGAACAAAAAAAAAAAAAAAAGAAAAAAGAAACACACTTAACTCAGAAAGAGTTAAAACTCAACAAGAAACTCATAGACTGAAAGTGAAAGGATGGAAAACAATGCTCCATGCAACAAAACCCAACAAAAAAAAACAGGACTAACTATTCTGTTTGAAACCAAAAATAACCAAAGAGATTGAAAAAATAAAAGGTTATTACATATTCATTAGGGGAAAAATTCAAAGGGAAGATATAATAATCATAAATATATATGAGAGTATCAAACTATATAAGACAAATATTAATACACAAAAAAATCAAATGAGCAATAACATAATTGTAATGGGAGACTTCAATACCCCATTGTTACAAAGAGAAAGATCAACTAGACAAAAATTCAACGACGAAATATCAGAATTGAACTAAGCCTGTGAAGAAACAGATGGTAGATGTTTACTGTGTTCTACCTTGCAACTTCATAATACATATTCTTCCCAGTTGCACAAGGGATATTCTCTAAAATAGATGATACACTAGCCAGTAGAATATGCTTAAGTAAATGCAAAGGAATTGAAATTATTTTCTGTATATTATCCTACTATAATGCAATGAAATTGGGAATTAATGGCAAAAGAAATTGCAAAACTTCCATAAACACAGGGAAATTAAATAACACTCTACTAAACAATCAGTTGGTCATGGATGAAATTAAAGATGCAATTAAGCAGTTATCTACTATTAAATGAAAATGCAAACACAACTTACCAGAACTTGTGGGACACAGTGAAAGTAGTCCACAGAGGGAAATTTATAGCAGTGAATTCTCACATCAGGAAAGCAGAGCAATCACAAATAACCTAGTGTAGCACCACAATCTTCTAGGAAAAGAAGAATAAGTCAAACCCAAATCCCACACAAAAGAGGAAATTATAAAATTCAGAGAAGAAATTAACACAATTTAGACTAAGAAAATGATACAAAGAATTAAAAAATTGAAGAGTTGGTTCTTTGAATGGATAAAATTTATTAACCCCTAAACAATCTTATCCAAAAAAAGGAAAGAAAAAATTTCAAATTCATTCGATAAGGAAAGAAAAGGTGAAGTAACTACAGATCCTGTGGAAGTTGAGAAGATCATCAATACATATTTCAAAAATCTTTACTCACACAGGATGCAAAACACAGAAGAAATTGATGGATTCCTAGAAGTTCATGAATTACCAAAGCTGAATTAAGAAATTGTAAAAATTCTGAATAACCTAATATTTATTAATGACATTGAAATCTTACCAATGAAGAAAAGGCCAGGTCCTGATGAATTCATGGCTGGATTTTATAAGAAATTTAGAGAAGAGTTAATGCCAATACTCCTCAAACTCTTTAATGAAGTGGAAAGAGAAGTAATTCTTCCTAACACATTACTTGCTGCAAATATTACCCTGGAACCAAAACCAGAGAAAGGATCAACCAAAAAAGAAAACTATAGGCCAGTCTCCCTAATAAACACAGAAGCAAAAGTCCTCAAGAAAATACTAAGAAACAGAAGCATCAAATCATTAAGGAGATTATACACCATGACTAAGTGGTATTCATCCCAGGAATGTAGAGATAGTTCAACATACACAAATCAAGGAATGTGATACATTATATCAATAGAGCCAAAGACAAAAATCAAATGATCATCTCAATACATGCAAAAAAGCTTTTGCAAAATTCAACACTCACTCATGATTTAAAAAAAAAAACCTACAGAAAATAGGAGTAGATGGTCTTTATCACAGTCTGATAAAACCCATACATGACAAACCAACAGCCAACATCATCTCGGACAAACCCAAAAGCTTTCACTCTAAAATCTGGAATAAGATGATGTACGTTATCACCACTTTTATTCAATATAGTCCTGGAAATATTAACCAGAGCATTAATGAAGAGAGAGAAATAAAAAGAATTAAGGATTGGAAAGGAAGAAATTAAACTACCATTATTCACAGGAGACATGATACTCTACATAAAAGACCCCACAAACTCCACAAAAAGGCTTCTAGAATTAATAATCAAAATAGTAACATAGATAGATACAAAGTTAACACTCAAAAATCAGTAACATTCCTGTACATCCACAGCAAACTCACTGAGAGAAAAATTACAGAAACCATACTCTTCACAGTAGCATCCAAAAAATTAAATAAGAATCAATCTAACAGGAATAAGAATCAATCTAAAAGAAGTAGAAGATCTATATAATGAAAATTATAGTACTCTGAAAAAGGGTATCAAAGAAATATCAGAAAATGAAAAGATATTCCTTGCTCATGGGTAGCAAGAAACAGCATTGTGATAGACCATACTCCCAAAACTATTATACAGATTCAGTGCAATCCTACTCAAAATCTCTTTGGTATACCACACCGATCTAGAGAAAATTTTCTTACATTTGGAAACAGAAGAGACCTAAAAAAGCAAAAACAATCCTGGGAAAGCAGGAGGAATCACAATCCCTGACTTGGAATTATACTAGAAGGCCACAGTGATAAAATCAGCATGGTACTGGCAAAAAAACCAGACCTGATGATCAATGGAATAGACTAGAAGAGGCAGACATAAGTACAAACACACTCAGCCACCTTATCTTTGACAAAGGAGCAAAAACGTTCACTGGAAGAAAGATAGATGCTTTAATAAATAGTATTGGAAAAATTGACTTTCCATATGCTAATGAATAAATCTAGAACCATGTCTGCCATCATTCACTAAAATAAAACCAAAATGTATCAAAGATCTGAATGTCAAAACAGAAACACTAAATCTACTAGAAGACAAAGTAGGTAGAAATCTCAAGGACATAGGGATAGACAGAGCTCATGAACGAAAACCAAACTGCATGGGAAGTACATAAAAAATCAACAACCGGGATCTCATCTGATTAAAAAGTTTTTGCACATCAAAAGGAACCAACAATGGTATGAAAAGAAAACCCACAGATCGGGAAACATTTAGCTAACTGTCCCTCAGACAAAAGGCTTCTATCTACAATGAATAAAGAATTGAAAAATATCAGACCTCCTCAATTCAAAGACTCATTCCAAAAATGTGCATCTGAGATGAATACAGAATTTTCTGATGAAGAAATACAAATGGAAAATAAATATATGAAAAAATGTTCAACATCATTGGTTATTTGAGAAATGCAAACTTAAACAACACTGAGATTTCATCTCATTATAAAAGAATGACTATCTTCAAGAAATCAACCAATAGCAAATGCTGAGAGGGCTGTGGGGGAAAAGGTGGGAGAGTAGACTGTTGGTGGGAGTGTATACTGGTGTGACCACTAGGGAAATCAGTACAGAGATTCCTAAAATATTCTAGGGTTAGAGGTTTCACTCAACCCACCTATACCTATTCTGAGTATTTTCCCAGAAGAATTAAAAACATCTTACCACAATGACATATGTGCACTCATGTTCGTAGCAGCACAGTGTAATAGCTAAAACTTAGAAATAACTCAAATGCCCATCAACTGAGAAATGAATAAAAAGATGTGGTACTTTGTTTTACAACGGAGTACTGCTCAGCTATAAAGAAGAATACATTCAAAGCTTTTATAGGTGAATGGATACAACTTGAGACTACACTCATAAGTGAAATAAATTAGACTCATGTAAGTAAACATCATATTATAAGAAAACTGAAAAGTGTAAACAAAACCTTAAATCTATAATAGATATCATGAAAAGAAAGAAACTGTTCAAAAGTAAAGAAAAACTGTGATGGGAAAAAGGGAAAAAGAAGGCAGGGAAAAGAAATATATATATGTATATTATATATAATATATATATATACACACACACATAATAGTTACAATAATTATTCTACTGTTTTCTTCAAATTCATTGAAGAGAACAGTGTGTGCTTATATGGTTTGATCAATTTCTCAATCCTCTATCTTGCAATCTGAGCAACTGCTTTGAAGATAAACATATACAATATATTAACAATTGTTAGTTTCTTGTTATTTTGTTATGAAGTTCTGTGCCATTATTTTATTGTGTTTTTTCTTTAAAATACAAAAAGAAAACTGATACACAAACATTCCATCCACACAGTATGTGTAACCCCTTACACGCGCACACACACACACACACACACACTACAGAAGCAAGATGGAAGCAGAGTATTTGGAAGAAATATAAACCAATTTCTCCAAAAGTTCTCCAAAAAAAATTCTGGAGAGAAGAGGGGATGTGGTCTATATAAGGTTTAAATAACCATAGAAGGGCGTGTAGTGGGAGAAATTCTCAGTGAGGAAAATAGCTTATATTGAAACAGAACTGTATCAGGGGACTAGAAATCCAACCAGGCTGGCTGAAGCAGATATTAAAGAATGAAACTGGGGTATAAAAGTGAGACCATAGTGCAGAAGAGCTGGAGGGAGAGCCCTAAGAGGTTTCAAAAAATTTGCATCATAAAAAACACTAAAAATATGTGAAATTCATGATTGTTTATTTGTTTTTTCAACATCTTTCCACCTCCATGACTGCGCTAGCTGGTTTTCCCTATTGTTTCTGTAGTTTCTTTTTAACTAAAGGAAATATTTGCTGTAGACAAGATTCTGAACTTTTGTACACACATAATTGCTGCTTAAGTCTGTCTATGTTTTATATTTTCCTACTGTTACCAATGACCATCTCCATAGGATAACATAAATGAATCAACAAATATCAAGTAAGAAAGCTCAATCATTTTGTATATCCCTCCCAGAGAGAAGGTAAGGAAAACTATGCTTGTATTCATCTGTAAATTGACTTCTTTAACAAATAGAATACTATCTTTTCCATAATGAATTGCTTGTCAATTACATGGCAAGTTTCCATCACTCAAAGGTATTTCCTTCAGTTTTGTTAGGAACTGCCTAGATTGTATTCAACTATATCTGATTAGTCCTTTAAAAAAAAATCTCTACATTCTCCAACCCTACTTACATTTACAACTTTTATTTTCTCAATAAAATATGTCAATATGACTACAATATCCACACAATCTCTCAGTGTGTTCAGTTTATCTTGCCAGCTGTAGAAAGCTCGTGTTGGATAAGCATGCATAAGCTGAGAAATACAATCACAAAAATAAACACACACATACAAAGCCTGTTAGCAAGTTGGTAGATGCCTGCGGAGCTGCCATCCTCATATGAGGCATCCAGGTCATTCATGCCTCCAGTTGGAACCACATTAAACAAAAGTGCAAGGAATTCAGGTCCAATTTTTGATGAATGCTAAAACGAATTCTGCGTACTTCCTTGTTACTTCCCCTAAACGGCAGCATTTCGCACTAATATAGCTTCAAAAAAGATACTGAAGTTTTCTTTTAGAAATTTCCAGTAATTGATCTGGTGTAAATTTAAAAAGACTCAAATTGGCAAAATCAGTCAATACATGTGAATATGTACTCAGGTTTTAAATTAGACATTTGGCAATTTTAATTTATTATTTTTATTGACCTGGATAGCCCAAATGTCTTATTCTTGGATTATTTTTTAAAGCTTCTGTTTGTTTGTTTTACATTTTTTGTAAATCAAAACATTCTTGAAAGGACATTTGATACTTTCAAAATAAATTTTAATATATCAAAGGGAAAGATAGTAGATTTGGTTAACAGAAAAGCCAAGTAAATTATAAAAAGTTTCAACACTCACAGGCATTTTTGGTTTTGATCAATTCATACTGATATCAACAGATAGATTACTTTTTAAACATTAGGCTGAGAGAAGAAAAAACAATGCTTGAGCGAAGCAAACAAACAACAACGAAACTCTTGAGAGTTTCATTACTAAATGTCAGTTTCCTCTTGTTTCTTTTAAGATATGGAGGAAGAAATTGCAGACTCGATTTTCTAATATTTCTTTTGCTAGCACATGGAAATGTTCTCTCCTTTTACTGAATACATCCAAGGCTCTAAGTTCAGAAACCATAAAGGAACAAAAAGTGTTTTATTTTAGTTTGGTGTATGTTGTCACAAATAATTAATTTGTTTTCTACTTAGTACAGAGAAAGTTTAGGTTCTTAGTGCAAGAAGAATGTGCTAATATCCAAAGCTTTGTGGATTTCTGAGCAAATGACTTAACTATAGCATACACTCCTCACTGGTAATAATCTGTCAGTCCCCACAGTTACCCCTTTTGGCTTTCTTGGTAAATTTTTTAAAACATTTTTTGATAATGTAATTAAAGATTAAAATTTATTTTTTCCTTTTATAATAACTGGAAAGTCAGTAATCTAGAATTTTCAAACCAAAGTAATATGTCCCTGAAGAGTCCCAACAATAGAAAAGCAAAATACTGGGGCACAAACTTATGAAAGAGAAACCTAACATAAAATACACTGCAAACCAAAAAATGAGGGCTTCTAAAAACATTTAGATTTCTTCTATTAGACTCATATAATCAAATCCTGCACAATGAGGGAAAGCATTAGCACAATTGAAATTAAAGACAATCTTTGGCTCAAATTACTTACTTACGATCTACTCAATTAAAACATGATAATTGCACCTGTCTCCAGATTACCTCCATTGTAATTTATTTAAAAATTTCTTCATTTCCAAAAATATTTACATAAAACTTAAGACTTTTTCTAAATTTTGATTTATTTATTCACAGCAGATATTATTCAAGGCTTAAAGATGACCACATTCATTCTAATTTAGAGACTTGAGATGTTGGGAAAATTTCTGAAAAGCTTTTTACTTTATTCACTGAACTTTATGCAAAATAGGTTACCACAGTTAATTACCTTGACATGGCTTGTGTTGTGAATTGGAAAGAGGATAAAATAGATAAGCTCTAAAGAACTTGAAACACTTGGAGGTACAATTTAAAAGAAATATGGTCAATATGACTTAAGGAAGTAGATATGTTTAGTAACTGGAAATACTCAGGCGTACTGACTTACAGAGGGATCTAAGTATGAAATCTACTTAATCACACAAGTCCCAGACCATTAATTACTGTGATATATAATCATCACAAAGAAGAGATTCTCACTTTTCCTAATACTTTGGGAATTTTCCAATAACCATATTTTTTTGTTCTAGTGAAAATCTTTAGCATGTATTTGTAATAAAATCTCAAAGGAAACTAAGACAAAGTATAGTTCGAGTTTAAGGAAAGACCACAGACCTTATTTCTCGATGTGAATGTGATTTTCTTAAATTTATACTCAAGGCTTGTAAGAAAACTCTCAGATACAGGCACAGCATTTTCCTAGGAAACACGGAAGCAGGGGCCTCATTTTATTACCACAGCCTTAATCAATCACAGAAACTTCTAAGTGTGTAGATCTGATTCACTGGTTAATGAAGACATTGCAGAGGAGTCTTCAGTGTGTGGTTTCAGATATCAAAACCCTGCTGCTCTCAGCCGTTGGTCAGAGAATTGGGCCAGATACTCTTGATTATTTCCTAGCTTCATGGTATTTAAGCAGAGAATGTCAACTGTAGTGGGGTGGGAAACGTGACCACTGAGGGCTCTACACTGCCACCTAAAGTTGTCATGGGGTTTGACTTTGTCTGCTTCATAAGCAGCGGGATTGTTGAAAGACAGTATAAATAAAATACAGAAGTAATTTTCCTCTTATACAAGCACGGGTTAGAGTTTGGGAGCCTTGGACTTCTCATGAAAGTGACTGTGAGCCTCAGGAATGTAGTTTTCAAGCACAGCGGGAGCTGTAATGAACAGTGGGAATAATATCTCTTATGTGACTATAAACAATGAGAATAAGAGGATGAGGGTAACAAATTAAAGATACTACTGAAAATATGGTTTTAAGTCAACCTTTGGAATGTGTCTTGTCTTTCGGGAATTGTTAGCAACTTCTTACAGCACCCAAACCTGAAAATATTGTTTTTATTGTGTTCTTTTGGATTTGTGATAAGATGTCAGGATCTGAACTTATGAAAAAGCAACAATGATGAATAGAAAGATTAATGTGCTGAGGAAAATGAAGTAGTAGGTGTTTAGGTGCACATGAAAGCTTTTCAATAAACTTCTTGCATCTGAAGCTTGTGATCTTGTATTTGATGAATAAAAAGCAAGACACTGAAGAATTTGATTAGACTTTTCAATATGTTTATATTATTAACAATCATTCATTGAAATTCAAAAAGCTTCCCAGAGATTGAGACAAGAACAAAAGCTAATGAGTATCCATCTAATGTTCATGGGATGTGGGACATGAAAAATGACTATAAATGACTTTTCACATGCCTGGAAGAACATTGAGACCCTGCGATTTAAAAAAAAAAAAGTTCCTTCTTTGGCAATTTCAAATACAGATTTTTAGGTATGTTCCTTCCCTTATTCCAGATACTTGAGGGGGGAAAAACACTTCTCAGTGACTGCTTGCACTTCAACTGCTTTTTCATTTGAAAATTCCTCTCTTTGAAGGTAAAACATTTGACTCTCCTAACTGGCTTAGGTGTGGTTCCCAGAAATGCAAGATTGAGAAATAAATGCAGTTATATGTTATTCATTAAGGATGGACTTCTAAGAAACACTGGTAATGAGCATGGAGAAAATAGCACAATGAAAATAAAGTAGCTACATGAGTCTAAATTTCAGAAAAAGATAACCTTAAAGAAATCATATATTAAAATTTTGGAATATTAATTATGCTTCAAAACTTGTCTATGGTAAAGGAGTATGGCTACCACATTTTGCTTGAATCCCTGAATGTGGATTCCCCTTTGCTGTCTTCATCTCTGGCCTGGGATCATAACCTTCCAGAGTCTGCAGCTTTTAGCATGATGTGAGTAAACAATCTACAATATCTCAGTGCCTAATCCTCCAATCACAGTGTGTAAGAATTGCAGCTGACTAGTAAACAAACACCAGAGACTAAGTGGATTAGACAACAGAAATTTATCTTTTCCTAGTCCTGGATCCTGGAAAGCCCCAGTCAGGGTGTTGGCTTATTTGTTTCTTCTGTGTCATTCTCTCAGGTTGAAGATGGCCTCCTTCTTGCTGTTTCCTGACATGGTGTTCCTTCTGGTGTGTCCTACTCACCCTGCATTATGTTGGAACTCATAATAGTAGCCTCGTGTATTACTTAATTTCTGCTTATAGGCTTAATGTCCAAACACAGTCACATTCTGAGGTATTAGAGGTTAGAGAGGTTAGATTTCCATGTAGCAATTGGAGTTGGTGGGAGTTTAGCCTGTAACACATTCAGCAATCACAGCCATTACAAGTTAACATACACAAAATCTGAGGTATGAGCTCAGACACCCGTCTATCAGGAGGGATCTCAGCATATTTGGAAAGAATGAGTCAATATACCTCTCTCCCAAATACTTAGTACGGCCTCCCTCTGAACACCTTGTTGCTGAATTTTTCCACCATTTATATTTTACTTGAAAATTGATTCAAAGAAATAAACTTAAACAAAGGGGGGTTTGAATGCTTATAGTTGAATATTAAACTTTTAAAATTAATTTAAGAATTGTTATGAAATTATGAAGACACTTTTTAATTTTATTTTTATTAGCATGTGTTTTCAGTACAAAATTATCACATTCCTTGTGTGAAGTTGGTACATGTACATAGCACATCTCAGCTTTTTACATTCCACTCCCTTCCTTCCTTTCATTCTCCCTACATCTCTTTAACTATAGACTTTGTATACTTTTATTTCTAAAATCTATGAACTAATATCATTCTACTTCTGAAGTAACATATTCCATAAAATATTTCCTTCTTCATTGTCATATGTTCCTGAATCACCTTCAGTGACCCACACACATACACTTATACTTCATTAGGAGCTCCAGAATGATGACGACTCTTAATTTTTATCCATCAATTCTTTCTACTATCACCTTTCCCCAAAACTAAATTAAGATTGAGCTCAAA
>PVJX010030757.1:0-21799 GCA_004027295.1 Dolichotis patagonum
TTGAAACCATCTAGAGGAAAACTGAGTGAACAATAAATGGCCATCAACCTTCCAGCTTGGAAAAATAAAGAAACAGAATAGGAGTCAGGAAAACAGAAATGCATTTTGTTTTCCTGTACTAGAGATAGCTTGGGGGGGGGGAGAAGAAAGCAACTCCCAGGAAAGTCTTCTGAGAAAAAGGGGTCAATTGTTTTGCTTCTCACTTCTCACATCTTGGTGAGAAAACTAGTATCTGTGGGGTGGATTATGACCTCCCAGCTTCTCAGTCCAGCTGAAGACAGGAAGTGTGCATCTGCAGGGAATACAGCTGACTTCGCTTTCTCAAAAGTGTCGTGTGGACCTTAAACATCTGACCGCATGATGGCAAGAGGAGCTTCAAGTAATTGAGGGTGACCAGCACATCGATAAGACTAGATTGGTGGTAGTTTATCATTTCTGAAAGTAGGTGACAGACACATGACATTTTATGATATTATTCTCTTCTCTTGTTCATGCTTGAAATTTTCCATGAAAAAAAATCTAAAATTATGCCCTTCAAAATGAAAACAGGTCCTGCATTCTCAGATTACTGTGGTGAACAGCAAGTACAGAGACTGGAACCACAGGCTCCTTACATCTAGATCTGTCATAAAATGCAGGAACAGTGTGGCCTTGTATTCCTTACTACAATTTCAACAGCTGAAAAGTAGCAACAGTGCCAAATTCATCTACCTCATGGGGTGTGTTGTGAGGGTAAACTCATAAATATTTCTGTAAGTACAATGCAACCTGTAAAATGACACAAAAACCATGCAGTTAATCATGTTTATTGAGCTATAAACCTATCTAAAGTTATTTGTGCATTATTTTCCTCCAATTTCCACTTACTTAAATGAGCTGCAATCGCAAGTAAGTCCTTGTCTTTCTAAATCTGTAGCACTAGAATGAAACATCCTTCTTAGCCAGGACTAGTGGCGTACACCTATAACCATAGCATTTGGGAGGCTGAGGCAGGAGGATTGTTGCAGGTTCAAGACCAGTCTGGGCTACAACATGAGCTCAAGACAAGCCAAAACTACATAGTGAGACCCTGTCTCAAAAAGAGAAAAGACAAAAACAGAAAAGAAAAGAGAAAGAGAAAGAAACATCCTTCTTTTTCCTTTTGCTTCCCTTGGGTATCTGAGCTGTTTCTACAATTAGCTCCTAACTGTTCTTTGTGCCTGCCCTCTGTCCTTCTGCAAGCTTTCTGTTAGATATTGCTAGACACGGGTTTTGTTTTATGTTTTGTTTTGGGTTGGTTTTTGTTTTTGTTTTTGTTTGCTGTGCCTTGCCTTGTTTTGTTTTGCTTTGCTTTGTTGGTGGTGAGTGTGTGCTGGCCAAGTGCTCGCCTCTGAGCTTTATGCCCAGCCTTGGAGAAATCTTTCTGCACCACCACTTGGGTAATGAATGGGACTCTTGCTCAAAAGCACTCCTGTATTCCCACAGCCCATGGAATTGAAACCAGTTTGCTTAGCCCACCCCTCATAATTTCCAACGTCAGTTTCTCTGATACCTTTCCGGCTACTCTACAACCATTTATGTTTTCAAACCTGCTCCAGGCTATGGGCCTTCTCTTTGAGGTTTTGTTCCCCATTTCTCCTCTTGGAGTCTAGTAACTCTATTCTCCCTGTCATGATTTTGCCAAAATCCTCCCCCACTAAGGAATCTTTCTAAACTTTTCTAGACCATTTAGCCTCTCCTTTTTCTTAGTCTTCTGTATGACTGATTTGTCAATCATTCTTTTGTGATATTTTTATTACATTACACAGTTAATTATCCCTATTGTTTCTTGTTCCTGGCCTTTCCAATTAGTTTAAATGATAAACTATTAAAAGGCAAGAGTTGTCATTTTTATATCTTTCTGTCTTAAGGCCCAGTGCTTAGCACATGGCAGGCACTGTTATTGACATTTATAGGAAATATTACTTAAACTGAGTTAGAATGCTTTAGCCTCTGAGCGCGATAACAAGCACGTAAATATGACCCCTATTTGCATTTCTCTGGATCAGAAAAGTGATGGCTTTTAAAAGTTTGTTTTACATAGTATCAGATAGAGTATTACAGTGGGAAATTAAGTTCAGTCTTAGGTGCTATACGGTGCTCAATTCAAGTCCCAACCTAATACGCATTACTGTCTACGGCCATACACCCCTGGACATGCCCGATCTCACCTAATACTCATATGAAATCCTAGTATCTTGGTGCACATACAGAGTTTTGACGTCCTCAAAGCAAATGAGCATGGTTCTATCTAGTGGGGTTCAGACTACAGTAAATACAGAACAGAATTAGGAAAAGTCTCTACCTAATTCTCCAAGCTCTCCCTTTGTACTCTTTGATCTTATTTATCACCATAGTCCAAAAGTGTTTTAAGGTAACTATAGCTGGAATTCCTGATTGTCAATTTCAAACATACTGGCTCCCCAAGTCATTCTCCATCCGTTTCTATCTTGGTGAGTTCTCTTTGTGCCTCCTTAGATTTTCCCCTCAACCCAGACCATGGCTCCATCATTTCCCTTTCTTTGTTCTCTATTTTACAGCAGCACTAATTGTGCTTAATTTTCCTGCAGTAGTCTACATACAGTCTTGTTGAGTTTGCCATTTGTTTAGTAACAGAAGGTTGCTTCTTTTACACAAGACTCAAAGCAATGAGATAGAAGGAATTCAGTCATAAAGCACAATGCTTTCCATTCTTTTTTTTTTCTTTTTTATGTCTTTTTGAGACAGGATCACGCCATGTGGTTCAGGCTGGCCCTGGGCTCACTTTGTAACCCAGGCTGGTCTCGAACTTGCAACGATTCTCCTGCCTGAGCCTCCCAAGTGCTGGGATTACAGGAGTGCACCACCACGCCTGGCTAAAGTTGTCAATTCTTGAGAACATACAGTAATGAAAATGCAAGGTCAGAAGAGAAGATTGATCAGCTGGAGTGGCCTTTGTATAATATCTCCCCTCATCAGAAGGCCGGCTTCTGAACATGTGCTGCCTTACACACCAGCTGTGACAGAGGCCAACGTCTAGTGCTAACATTGAAAAGCCTCATCATATGAGGATTTTATTTTTATGGGCATTTATTAGAATATTTAAATTTATGTTACATCCATGCTTGAAAAAAATAAATGACACAAAAATATTAGTTATCAAAAAAAGCAGGGAAAATGGAACCAGGGGATTATATTATTTGATTATATAAGTCTGACCCACAGTGCAGGGTACCATTTCTTCAATGGAACCCTTATCTTAAAGTTTATAACCAATGAATAGTCATTTTATCCTGTGGTTATAACAAAAGTTACATTCACAAATGCTTTTCAAACCACAATTCAAAACAGGTTAGGTTTTTTTCTAAGCATGAGGTTAGAATCCACTTTATGTACTTTTTCTACTCAGTCTTAAATCATGAAAAGGACTTAGATTCTAAATTACAGAGGTTTTTTTCCCACTTCTCATTATTGCCGAGCTGTTTATTTTTACTGATTACAAAACAGACCTAAGGAGAGCTGGGTTTCTTTTTTTTTTTCATTATATGGGTCTCATTTTTTAAAAGTCATTTTACTGAGAAAGTTTAGTAAAAATATAAATGCAGATAGCTTGCTTTTTTGGTCATACCTCACAATAATCCTTTACTGACCAGATCCCTTAAAAAGGTGGAGAAATGCTGACTAAATCCACTCACTGTACTTACTAGTCTTAATAAGCAAGAATTTACAGAAAAAATCTCAGATGCCAGGGACCTCAGTATAGAAAATGCTATTGTCAGCAAAGTCCTCTTGAAATCCCAAAGGCAGCCATATGTCTATGGATTGGATTCACACACTCAGAATGATGGAGCATTAACCCTGGAAGGGACTCTAGTAATCTTGGGTCTCTTCTCCCAGTGCATTGTGTTCATTACCCTGTTCATAAAGTTTCTTGTCTCCACTATTAAAATCAACTGTGATCATTTCCGAGCACACAATGTCAGCTTTGTTAATAGCATCTCAATTCCATTTGATTTCTTTGGAGCTACTAGGACTGTATTTGGTTTATTTTTAAAGTCAAGCAGTTTTAAAATGTTAAAATATTTTATTTTCAAAACCTAAAAAGGTCTTTATTTAGTACGTGATGAATATTTGAGTAGTGTTAAATTTATCATTCTGGCAGTACTCACATTGTACTTGTCATTAATTGTGACTCATCAAAGAATGTTTTGATTTTGAATCCTTGGTTAACAGATGGCTCTGTTTAGAGGAATTGAGGCAGTGAGCTATGAGGCCCAAGGAGAGAGACTTCTTACATAATTAGCCACTAGAGGCTTTTGAATTTGTGAGAAAGCACAGGAGTTGGGGGGTGGAGAGAGCAGGGCTTGGCTTTGTATTGAGTCAGGGAAGGACTCTTCTGCCCAGTTTGGAGCATGGATAAAAGTGCCGCTGGTGTTCCACATGTGAGCTGGAATGACAAATAGCAGACCCACAAAGTTGAATACTAGAATGTTTCTTTTCCTGTGGAATCTGTCATCACAGTCACTCTAGTGACAGAGATCACCACATAGGAGAGAACTGAGCTCTAGCTCCATATACATCATGAAACTATAGGAGAGGAAATAAAATAAGCACTGTGTCTTATTTAGGAGGAAAAGCAAAGTAAGTAGGCAAGGATATGCTGACTCGCTTGCTAGCACAAATAAACACAAAAATAGGAATTAAGTCATGCTAGTAGTTGAATTAATAATCAATGAAAAGGTTTTTTGTTATTGTTTATTTTTTTGTTTTTGTTTTTTGTCCTTGTGTTTGTCATGCTGGTGAGTGAACCCAGGGCCTCACACATATTAATCATGTGCTCTGCCACTGAGCTACAAACCTAGCTAAGAAGAGACTTTTAAAAGGCTGTCTGTGAAGAGCACAGCCTGCAAAATGAAAGCTATAATGTTTTCAGTTCGGGGCTGCATGACTTGAAAGCACTGAAAAAAAATCAAGTCATACAAATGACTGTGCCTTCTGAGAGGCAATGGAGAGAGAGGAGGATTTGGAGAAAGAACTGGATTTGAGCACCTGCTTAGCATTTTTTGGCCACATAAATTATCACAGATACTTTAATAGGAAACACATGACCCCATTCAGTTGCCACATCTGTAAAAATAGGTTAAGAATAATTGTTAGAGTTTTTAGAATTTTTATGAATATATGCTTTATAAAGACACATAAATAAGCTGTTTAAGGAGAGAATGGGGAAAAATATTTACTTCCCTCAGAAAAACTGAGATAAGTGCTTCTAGATATTACAGATAAAAGAATAAATAGAGGACAATGATGATAATTCTTCACATTTGCAGATAACAGAATTATAAAAATAGGGCCAAGGATCTGTAACTCAGCAGCATAGTGCCTACCTGGCAAGCATAAGGTCCTGAGCTTGATTTCCAGTACCAAAAAAAAAAAAAAATATATATATATATATATATATATATATATATATATATATATATATATACACACACACACACAAGTGCGATATAATCAATATGGCAGAGGACAAAGGATCAAAACATTATCTAACAATAGTCAGCTCTTATTGAACATAACGTTCCCCTCCTTGCTGGTACCTGTTCTGAAATTCACACGCTCATGATTTCCAGGCTTCAGGACAGAAATACATGCATAAGAATGGCATCTTTGACAGTTGAAAATGGTTTAAACTTCATTTCATATTCCTTGGGATATTGCAAAGTGAAGGTTAAGGACAGTAATGTAGGAGTTACATGTTAGGAATGTTTTAGTGGCTATATGACCTGGTCACTGACTGGTTGTTTTGAGATTTTTCTGTTTAATCTCTTTTTCTTAGTTGAGCAGATGTTTCTAAGTAATTAAATGTTAAAAACATTGGAACAAAAATATCTCATCTCCCATTTTGTGTATTTTATTTTTTATTAGTACCTGTTTGTAGTACATAACGACCACACTTACTGGAGGAAGTTTTTACATGTAGATATAACACATCTTAATTCGTTTTGGGTCCCGTTCCCCTCCAGTCCCTCCCCACTCCCTCCAACTCTGGTTCCTCTTCCCATCTGTGGAAGTTCTATTTCCATTTTTCGTTCAGTTCTTTTTTTTTTAAATCCCTTTTCCTTTGCCCCTCCACCTCCTTCCACCTCTTATTCCCCTTACCTTTTGAAAAAGATCACCCAGTTCCTATTATCCACCCTTTGTTTTGCCCTTTACTTATATTTTAGGTTTCTCATATAAGAGAAAACATGCAATATTTAAACTTGTGTCTGATTTATTTCACTTAATGTTATGGTAAAGATGCATCCATTTACCTACAAATGCCTCAGGTCCCTCCTTCTTTACGGCAATGTAGTATTCCATTACATGTAAATACAGTGTTTTCTTTATCCATTCATTTATTGAATGACCCTGTATAGGCTGTTTCCAAGATTTGCTATTATAAATTGTGCTGCTAAAGACATGGATATGCATGTATCACTATAAGATGTCTTTAACTCTTTTGGGAAGATACATAGAAGGGGAATACCTAGTCAAATGGAATTTCTAATTTTAGTTTTTTGAGGAATACTGATCTCCATCACTGTTGTACTAATTTACATTCCCACCAACAATCTAAAAAGTTTCATTTTTTTTTCCCCACAGCTTTGCCAGCATTTGTTATTATTCAATTTCTTCATGATAGTTATTCTTTCTGGAGTACGGTAGTATCTTAATGTGTTTTAATTTTGCATTTTTCTAATGACCAACAATGTCAAACATTTTTTCATGTATTGGCCTTCTGACCTTCTTCTAAGTGTCTATCCATTTCATTCACCCATTTTTTGATAGGTATTTTTTGGGGGGAAGATCTAATTTTTTTGCGTTATTTATATATTCTAGATGTTAGTCCTCCTCTGAGGAATAGTTAGCAACACTTTTTCCCATTCTGTGGGTTTTCTTTTCACTCTGTTGGTTGTTTCCTGTCATTGTATTAGTTTCCTGTTACTGATTCCCTTTTCCTTCTACTCAGCTGCTCACCACACCTGCTGCATTCATTCTACTGGATCTTTTGGCACTGTTAACCTCACTGTCTTTTCTAGGGTTGAGAAATTTTTGGAGTGCTCATTTGGTCATCATGAATTTCTTCGGGGCTCCTTATCATGAAAATATCTTACTTTGCCATCGATTTCAAAAACATTTTTTGCAAATTCTGAGTTGGAAATTGTTTTCTTTTAGGGCTCCAAGCTTTCCTTGCCTTTAAATTCTGTATTGAGAAGTCTGCTATAATTCTGATGGGTTTTCCCTTATATAGCATTTGTCCCTTCTCTCTAACCACTTTAAGATTTTATTCATGTGTTGGATTTCTGATATTTTGACTATAATGTGTCTTAAAGTATTTCTTTTCTGATCATGGCCATTTGGGCTTCCACTTGCCCCACTTACTTGTATGTTAAATTATTTTTCCATGTGTTTATTACTTTACTTCTCTAAACACGTTAATGATACCCTTTGTACCATCTTCTAATAGTTCATTAATTCCAATGAATTTTAGATTAGTCTTGCATCACTTCAACAGCTGTCATATTCTCTTGTTTTTAAGGTAACTCATTAGCTGATCACCAACCACAGTCATGTTTTCTAGATCTGACACTCTCTTCCCAGTGGTCACTTCCACTGTCCATGTTTTCAATAAAATTTTTAATCTCCTGGATTTCTATTTGAAAGTTTTTTACAGACTCTAGTTATTTTCTATGCTGGGCATTTATGATTTGCGACTCTTTAACCCTGCTAGTTTTTTATTAGTAACTTCTCTAGATTTATTGCTTATTTCTTTCATTAGGATCATTATCTATTTAATTGTGTCTTCTCTAAGCTTGCCAAACACCTTGTTGATCTGTTACTTTACGTCCATCGTTATACTTTCACATATTTCAGCTGTGTGGCTTTTAATTTCCTTTCCCTCAGTGGGCCCTAGATTGGTTTTGGAGTTCAGAATTTTTGGAGGTATTTTGATGCCTTGTCTTCTCATGTTCCTATTTTTTCTTTGTTTATTTTATGTGCTGTGGCTTGTGGACTGATTGTAGTGGGTATGTCTGTTGCTAGTATAAAGACTACTCTAGTTAATGTCTGCTTTCACAGGATGTCTTTAGGCGTAGCTAATTATGGGCTTTGCCTCTGTCCCAGGATCCAGCCATCTTCATTTAGTTGGCAGAAGAAGTTGCAGTTTATTTGGCCCAGTACCCAATTTTTCAGTAATGGGGGGCAGTATTGTTTATGACCCTCAAGAAGTGTAAATATTAGCATTCAGAGAAAAACAATTGATAGCAACAACTATGTTACCTTAGCCAAAGTAGTAAAAACAGTAATATCAAACATAAATTGGTCATTAACTGTAAGAGCTAATAATCTATCACCTTTAACCATAGAAATGAGATCTAAAATTACAGAAACACTAAGACAAACCAATATTGACCTATAGTAACTACTCAATAGAATAACTTTACCTTCATTAACAATATGAGTCCAACTATAGTAAGATATAATTATCTGTAGATTCTTAAAGCATAATGGTTTACTAGTAAGCATAGAGGTTTCAGGGAATAGGAGCATGAAAAAGTATAATTTGAAAACTTAAGTAGTGGGAGATGGGAAAGGGTGATAAAAGTGAAAAAAAAATCCTATTAAGCAGTAAAAGGAAAATTAGTGGTATTAGATAAAAGTAACAGAAAAAAAACAAGCAAAAAGATAAATGATAAAAAAGTAAAGGAAAAAATAAGAGAACAAGTTAAAAGAGAGAATGAGAAAAGGAGAGCAAAAAAAGAGGTCCTAAACAAAAATAACAACAATAATAATGGGAAAAAGAAAATGGGGATAAAACTCCAAATACCAACAAACAAACAAACAAACAGGCAAATAATAGAGGAGGAAAAAAATTGGATTAAGAGAGGAAAGAAAAAAATCCTATGTATTTTCAAACAAGTGGTTTCCTTGCAGAACTTGCAGCCTTTGGAATCCAGTAAGTAATAGTCCTCTCCACCCTGCTTTATAGCCTATGGGTTCGTGAGAAGACCCCTTTGCTCCAAAGGTCCCCCATGTCTATCCCCCACCCTCTCCCAGTTAGTCTCCCTAGCTGTCTCTCACCCAGTCACTAAAGAACAGTAACACTTTAGTCTTCAGTAACACTTCTGTCCCATACAATAGCTTCAAGCTATTGTGTAGATGTTCTGTGGCTCATCCCTACGTGATCAACCCCTTCCCAAAATGGTGCCTGGTTAAACTCTCTGTGGCAATATGGCAGGCGCCGCACAAAGTCTCTTCTCCAGTTCTGTCACGTCATGAAGAAGTCACTCTCAGGGTGAAACACCATGCTGGGTTTCTTTCTTAGTTTGTACCAGCTGTGGGCTTTTCTTGGAGCTAAGACTGTTGGTCCATCTGTTATTTCTCCCTGAAGCAGCTGACTCATCTTCTCTGGGGCGCAGGTCTCTTCCTCAATCAGGCTGGTTGTTTGGGAGTCACCTCGGCAGCCTCGTGCTGAGAGAACCGAGGTACAGAGCCAGCTCATAGTTAGTGGTTTGACAGGTGAGCTGTGTCCTCCTTAAGTAGTGCACAGTGGGTCGGATTATGTGTATTTGGTTTGAGTTTATTTCATTTATAATTTACATTTTTCCCACAAAGAAACTGATTTAAAAAGAAGTAAGTGAGAAGAAAAATTCTGATTTCCCTTCAGATGAGCTTTTTGAGAGCTGATTTAGTACTTTCATACTTGAAGGGACTTAGGGGAAAAAATTGTGTCTGGATTAAAACATTAAAAATAGAAACATAAATTCGAAGATTAAGTCCCTTGAGTTGCTTGACATTTGAAGTAATTCCCCCAAAGTAATTTCCTTTGTAAAGGTTTATATATTTATGAGATAATACCTTATCCTGCCTGGAAATTATTGTGTCAATTAAGAATAAACAGGATTACAAAAAAACAAACATTAGTTTGAAAATGGATCTATGTTAAGTATGATTAAATCATATGCTAAGTGTGAGCCAGCCCTTATTTTTACTCAGTTTGGTAAGTATAGCTATCAGAAGTTTTCTAAATTGTTCTTTTTTGCACATATTCATGAGTATGTTGGTCAACTTTTCAACTGTGACAATAGACTTAACATAAATAGCTTTCAAGGCAGAACCATCATGGCAGAAGGGCCTGACAGAAGAAAGCTGCTTATTTCATGGCATCCAAGAAGTAGAGAGAGAGAAAGCCAGCGAGAAAGGGGCCAAGGACAAGATATAGTTCCCAAGGTAATGACCCCATGATCCACTCCCTTCAGCTAGACACTACCTCCTAAACTATGATCCCATCAATAGATTAATCCACAGATGGAATTAGAGCCCCCGTGTATCAATCATTTCTCCAGACCCCACCTCTGAACCTAACTTCATTGGAGATTGAGTCTTCGATATGCGAGTCTTTGGGAAACACTTCATATTCAAATCATAATGGTTCTTAGCTCTACATCTTTGACTTACCCATGGACAACTTCCCACCAACATCTGAACCTCAACTTAACCCTCAATTATCCATGTGAAATTCTGAAAAGACTTTGGTTCTCTTGGACCAGCAAGGACTATGCCTTAGCAAATGGGTCTCTGAAGTTGCTACCTTAGTCTTGATTATAATTAGAGATGATCCACTAGAAAACACACAATTTACAGAAGAATAATTTTTATTTTATTCCTTCAGATTAATTGCTCTTGAAATGTATTAAGAAGTTGTATCTGTCTGACGGGCCAGGGATTTAGCTCAGTGGCATAAGTGCCTGCCTGGCAAGTGTGAGGTCATGAATTCAATCCCTGATACCAAATAAATAAATAAAAATAGTTTAAAAAAAGTTGTATCCCAAACACTAACTTCATTCAGGTTTGATGATACACATACACACAATGGTCCTTTTTACAAAGTAGATGCCTTTCATCAATTTCTCCATAAAACCATATATACAACAAACTTTCAGGTACTCACTAGAAACTTCACAAGATCAACAAGGAATCCTGCGTGATAACTAGATCTCCGTTGGTTTTCTTTTCTTGGTCAAATGCTGAGTATTTTTAGGTTTATGATGATAACTTTATTTGAAGCCTCAGAGAGCAGATGACTTGCCTTTGATCTAATGATACTGAGCAGCTGCCAAAATTTGTTTCACATCCACAGGAGAAGACTATCCCTGGAGAGGAGACACATAACCCATTCACGTCTCTTTCAAGATGTCCCTTTGGGTACCATGTCAGGAGATGACTTTCCAAGGGTACTTTCCAAGGGTACAGAGAGATCTGTGTTTGGCATTCTGATTATAGCCTTGTGCATAATGGAGAGATGGTGTTAAAGAGTTGAGACTTTGAGAAAATTCTTGTTATTTAATTTGCATTTACACTGTACCTAAAGCTGAGGACAAATTTTGTTTTTCTGTGCTTTAGCAAAATACACCAAAGCAAATTAACATATTCAGTAATATGCTTACTTCTTTAAAGTTCCAGAACCAAAGGGGGCTTGATTTGTAATGGAGAATGTAGAAATAAGAGGTATAGTTCTTTTAGATATAATAATTATGCTAGCTTCAATTTTCTGATTACTTACTATGTGAAATACTTAACTGTTACCACAGAGAGTCAGTAAATAGCTGTTAAATGGAGAGTGTTAGGTGCTGTACTAAGCACTTTCTATCCTTAGGTGAAGTAACTTGTCTAGTGTTATACACCTAGTAACCAAGCAGCCGTGATTGTATACCAACCATATTCCAAAGTCTGCATATCGTCTTTAAGCTCATGATCTCTCTTTTTTTAATCTCTTCAGATTGTCACTTATTTCAGACTGTTTCATTGCCATTGCCATATTCTCCTTGTGAGAATGACTCAACTGTAAATCTGATTGATCCAGGTGTTTTCTAACCCTCACTCTGTTGTCCTAGAGATACATCATTTTATCTAGGAAATAGTCTTCTCATTATTCCTGCAGGAATCTTAGATTATATCATTCCCAGAAAGCCTTCCCTGAATATTTGTCATTTTCCCAGAGACTCTAATGTCCCCAATTTCCTTTTTATTCACTTGTTATTTCGGTATTATTCCTTCTCCAAATTTATGGCTAACCTTTTATTTTAGTTTAGTCAACATTTTGGAATGATAATTTTACAACTATAGAAAATCTCATCAATCTGACCTCTCAGTCAGTTTGTCCAGTCCTCCCAACACTACACCCTTGAATGATGAAGTCGCTGTCTCTCTCAAGAGACCTGCTCAGTGTGATCAAGACTGCCTGGTAGAATATGTGAGAGACGGTACAGTGTGGCGGGGAGAGTGGCTGCTTAGCCAGCATTTGTGTAGCACATTGTGATCAAGGCATATTGCCAAGGCATGAGTAGGTAAACAGTGAGTGGAATGCAGCCCTTGGAGCCTTAAGAAACATACTTTGAAAGGCTGTGGGAGAATGAGCCAACTGCAGAAATATGTTTTTTTAAAAAGGGCATCCTCTGGGAGGATGAGGCAGGGAGATTGTAAATTGGAGTCCAGCCTGGGCAATTTAGCAACTTAGATCTTTCTAAATTTTTATTTTACTTTATTTTATTTTTTGTCTTTTTGAGACAGGGTCTCACTAAGCAGTTCAGGCTGGCCTTGAGCTCACTTTGTAGCCTAAACTGGTCCCGAACTCACAACAGTCCTCCTGCCTCAGCCTCCCAAGTGGTGGGATTACAGGCATCTGCTACCATGCCCAGCTTTTCTCAAAATTAAAAAAGAAAATTAAAAGGGTTGGGCTCCGTGCAAAGGCCTTTGTCCCCAACAGCAAAGGGTGGGGAGAGTTTAATGCTTTGAGCATTAAAGGAAGGTAAGATGGCTATTTGGAAGGAAATAGAAAAGTAGCCTGAGCAATGTAGAAACACAGACTCCCGTCACAAAAAAATGAAACAAACCAGGTATGCATAGCTGTAATCCTGGCATCTTGGGAGGCTGAGCCACAAAGATCATAATAAGCTCAAGTGCCACGCAGGCAACTTAGTGAGACTCTGTCTCAAACTGAAAAATAAGGGGGCCTGTGGGTGTAGCCCAATGGTAGAGTACCCTTGGGTTTAATCCCCAGGATCCACCCCACAAAAAAAAAGACCGGACAAAGAAAGGCCAACTTCCTCTTGCGCCTTATGGGCTTTTTAAAGGGCATGGAGTATTCTTCTCATTTTGTTAGACAAGGCTGTTTCTTCAAGTCAAGAGAAGTAGATGTGGCAAGTGCCAAGTTGTGTAAAGAGAATTGCTACAGAAACGCTAAGCAAAATGTCATAGTAGTTGCTCAGCTGTAGCAAACCAGGATGAGTCAGCTCCCTTTCCCCTTCATACATTATCACCTACACATTTTGGGGGTGGGTATGAGGTAAGTAAAAAGCAACCCCATTTACCTTTGCTGAATCATTCTTATGCCTTCTCATCTGACCTTGGCCTCCCAAATCTCACTTTGTCCTCTCATTCACCCATATATTAGGGGTAGGAAAGCACACAGAAGCAACTACAGTTTGAGACTGTAAATACAACCTTTGAGTCACTGTCTCGTGGTGCCTCAGTGGGCTGGAGACAATACCAAGGACAGCGATGGGGGTGCCCAGGTGCTCTGGGCCTCAGCCTTGTGCAGGGTTGCTTCTAGGGTAAGCTTAGCAGCAGAGATGTCAGTCCCAGAAGAACAGCCTGGATTAGTCTGCACAGCTCCGTGCCAGTCACCAGGGGCAGCGCTGAGCAGGATGAGACCAGAGGTGCACAAACAGAATAGCCCTCGCCTTGATGGTATTGCACTGAGTCTCAACACTGACAAGACTTGGCTGAGTAGCTGTATTCCATTCTCATGTGGCTCAGCTCTGCCCTGTTTCTTCTGTACTGATTATTCCACCCAGGCTGCACAAAACTTTTTCATAGAACAAGTCCTCAGGTAAACATCAGGAAGCCTGGAAGCTGGCCTCATCCATGTAGCAAGCTTGGAGTTTTGTTTGTTTTTTTTTTTTTCCTTCAGTTGTAAAATGAGAAAAGTCCTTGTCTTTCTTGCCTCTGTGTTTTACGTCTGAGTCTATAAAATCACACAAGTGCTGAGAATCCCCCCTGCAAGGTTAAGATGTACTAAACATTATTATTAGATTGTTACTATCAACAAACCTAAGTGAAAATAACACCACCAACAAGGTAACAAATGAAAGGTACGATGTGGAAACAGGTGCTAAGTGTTCTTTATGTTTACACACAAGCGTAAATTATAGCAAAGGTGCAAGGTAACTGTTGTGGGAACTAGTTGTGAGGGGCAGTGCAGAAAACTGCAAAGGACCCACAGACTGCGTGAACAGGTGGTCTCTGGAAGCTGACCACGCAGAACGAGGGCAGCGGGGCAAGAGCGGATTCTCCACATAGGTTTTCCTGGTGCCGCCCGACAAAATCTGCCTCTAGCTGCAGATCATCTTCTGGTTGTGGAAGAGAAGTGGTGCTTCCTGCTTAACTGTGTCCCTTCCCCTGCCCATCAGATGTGGGGACATGCTTGAGAGAAGACAGCTTAGTCCACTCTCTGTGGCCGAGACTAGTGATTTATGAAGAAGATATTTACTTGAGGACTTTGTGCCACTGCATGTGGGTGGAAAAGAAAAAGGGGAAGTGGGTTTTTATGGAAGGAGCATATTTTACCAGAGAAAGACCAAGGGTGGTTGACCTGCCCTGGTTTACATTGTAGCAGGGAATCCCAGAATGCAGCCGCTACAGGCTTCGTGGTGCAGATTTTTGCAGCTCTGCTTTCCTGGGAAAGCTCTAAGAGCTCTGCAGCAGGTACCCGGCTTGTGCTGCCCTATCTTCCTAATCAGTAAGCCTGAGGGAACATCCGTGGGCTGGGACCTTGGATTTCATAGCCCCGGGACAGTTCTAGGTTTTCCCTTTCATAGTCTAACGTAAAACTTCCAGTAAAGAAGTCATTTTTAGGGCTGGGGATTTAGCTGAGCGGTTCAAGCACTTGCCTGGTAAGTGCAAGATCATGAGTTCGATTCCTAGTACCAAAGAAAAAAAAGTCATTTTTAGGGAACCACAGGACAAACCTTCAGTGGAACTGGTCCCCAGTAGGAAGACAAAGGCCCATCTTCATAGTTCAGGTGACATCTAAAGACCAAATTTAACCTTTCTCAGCTGTGCCTTTTTTCATTCTGCTTTCTCATGACCTACAGTTTTCCTCAAGGAACTAAACAAACTATTTTAATCTGTATCCCCTGCATTTTCTGTTTGCTTCCTTTTCTGGATTGTCCTAGGATTCCAGCAAAGCCGTCTTCTGCAGCCCTTGAATGAGCACAGCTGCACATAAGCCACACATGACCCTTGGCCACCCCAGCTAAAGAAAGCCCAGCTCAGAAGCTACAGACTCCCTTTCTTTTCACATAACATTTCTCAAGAAATCTCAGCCAGGTATAGTGACACATGCCTGTAATCCCAGCACTTTGGAGGCTGAGGCAAGAGGATCACTGCAAGTTCATAGCCAGCCTGGGCTACAAAATGAGTTCAAGGCCAGCCTGAACTGCATGGTGAAATCCTGACTCCACAAAGAAAAAAGGAAGAAGAGAGGAAAGGAAGGAAGGAAGGAAGGAAGGAAGGAAGGAAGGAAAAAAAAAGAGAGAGAGAGAGATTGATCCCAATACTCATCCCTAAGGCCAAGTCTGCAGTATTAAAGCCTCGGTCACCCCACCTTGCCCTCTGCTGCACGATGGCCCCACTTCCAAACTATCCAAAGTACAGCAGTGCACTGAGAGTCTGCTGGGGCATTATTGGTTTGCAATACCCTGATTAGGATACTTCATTCCCTCTTTGTTGGTAGAGTTATATAGCATAGTTACATAAGTACTACTGTGATACTGAGTGGAATCTCATTGGAGCTGTTTAAGGAATAATTAAATTGTGGTAGAGAATATCTATTTGATTTTTGTTGACTGTAATCCATATAACAGAACACTGGCCTGAGCATAAATGCAGGTGTTGATAAAACATATTTAATGCACCATTTGCTTATGTGAACCATGAGAAAAAGACAGCATGGGGCAGCTCCAGATTTTCCCACCTGGTGAGGAAGTTGCTCACTGTGCTGAGCAGATTGTTTGATTTTCACCCTTCCTGGCAAGGCCACTTGGCTAGCTTGAATGAGATGCTTTATAGGAGTTTAACCCCATGGCATCTCTGAAACAACGCAGATGCACGCACAGGCTCCTGCCCAAAACAGTGTGCCCCATGGACTTCGGTTTGGCATCATCTTCTAGGCAACTTGGGCAAGAGACTTGGCCAGAGTAGAATTTGACCTAGATTACTATTCCTTTATTTCCAAAGAGACAGAGGGGTGTCATTGTGTATTATAAGGTGGTTTTGATTGATGGCATGTGAATTGTCCTTTCACCTATACTGAATATCACCACAGCAGATAAGAGCCATCCATTCTAAATAGTTGGCTGAGATAGCATCCTAATACAGTAGTCAAAAGTATTGAGGGGCAATAGTATTTCATACATTTATACCACCACCGAATGTCTTAGTTATTTTCTTCATTGCTTGGACACAATACCCAATACCCACAAATTAATGGAGGAAAAGTTTATTATGGCCCACAGTTGCTAAAGGTTTCAGTCCATAGTCAGCTGCCTCCAAGGGAGAGCAGCCTGGAAGAGGAGGCTTGTTTATGGCATGCCAGTCAGGCAGCAGAGAGAGGTGTCAAAAGAGGAGAAAGGGAAATAGGCCTTTGCAGACCACACTACCAGTGACCCCCTCCTCCAACCAGGCTTTGCCTCCCAGTGTCCCATTCAGCTATAAATGGACTAACCCACTGGTGATTATTGCAGCCCCCATGAACCAGTCATCCAAAAATCTAACCTATGAGCACATGAGGCTTTGGGGGGACATATAGGCATAAACCATAACACCATGCTTTTACACACACCATCTTATCTCATGTTTGGAGGACTCTAACCTCTTTTTAACTAATCTGAGCACAAACTGCTTACCAGTTGACATTTAAGAATACCATCAATTATTTAGTCTATAAAGTATGTTTCATTTTACAAAAAAAATTACATCACAAAACATTTAGCAAGAGAAAACCCCTCTAACTTGAGCACCCTAATATACTGATAATACCAGTTGGACTTATTTCCTATATTCTTTTTTTCTTATGCATCATTGTACATTTAATCATAATGCCACCAGTTTTTGTATAACCAAATATATAATTTATTTTTGGAAAGAATTGAAACTAAGATTTTTCTAATAAAGGGGAGAATTCACATTATTAGATCATACCCTGGTTACGTGTTAGTTACCACATTCTGTCCAATGTGGTATGTTTCACATGTAAACAATAACAATATGAAAAATTAACATTTGTGATATTAAAATCCCAATCACTCACCAAGTTGTAAATACATATATGTTTAAATAAATGCCAAAATAAGCATAGTTTTCATGAACAAAACTCAGTCTGCACAGGAAATACTTCAAAGAATCAACAACTGGGATCTCATCTTATTAAAAAGTTTTTGTACCTCAAAAGAAATCACCAACAGGGTGAAAATACAACCTACAAAATGGGAAAAAATTTTAGCCAACTGTCCCTCAGATAAAGGACTTTTACCCAGAACTGGAAGAAATCAAGCCACCTAAATTCAAACATCCAGTCCAAAAATAGACATCAGAGATGAATACATACTTCTCAGATAAAGAAATACAAATGGCAAACATATGAAAAAATGTTCAAAATCAGTGGTCATTCAAGAAATGCAAACTGAAACAACACTGAGATTCCATCTCACTGCAGAAAGAATGGCTATTATGAAGAAGTCAACCAACAACAAATGTTGGCAGGGCTGTGGAGAAAAGGAACTTTTCTCCACTGTTGGTGGGAGTGTAGAATGTTTCACAGTGTACAACCACTGTGAAAAATCAGTGTGGAAATTCCTCACAAAACCAGAATTGGAGGTCCCATTTGATCCAGCTATCCCCTTTCTGAGCATTTTCCCAGAAGAATTGAAAACATCATACCACAGCAATATATGTGCACCCATGTTTTTATAGCAGCACAGTTTGGAATAGCTAAATCTTGGAAACAGCCTAAATGCCAATCAACTGCAGAATGGATACTTTATACAATGGTATTTTTATATAGTGGAGTACTACTCAGCTATCAAAAGGATAAACTCAAGGCTTTTATAGATAAATGGATGCAACTAGAGACCATACTCATAAATGAAATGAACCAGACTCACATATGTAAACATTGTATTACCTCCTTAGTGTAAAAAACTGAAAAAGTAAATAGGATCCAAAATGTGCAATAGATATTGTGAAAGTGAAAAAGGAAGCAAAATACTCAAAAGGAAAGAACAACTGAGATGGGGGAAAGGATAAAAGAAAGCAGGGAAAACATTATACATATATATATATATATATATAATGTATATAATGTATATAATGTATATAATGTATATATAATATATAATAACATGTTATAACATATGTATATATACATATATGTTTCCCCTTCTGTGTGTGTATGTGTACACACACACACACATATATAACAAGATAGATAATTATACTACTAACCCCTGTTCATCAAAAAACAGTTTATACTTTGTTTGATCATGTTGTCATGCCTAAATCTTGTAATCTGAGCAACTACTTTGAAGATAACACACACTATATTAACCATTGTTAATCTCCTATTATGTTGTTTTGAAATTCTGTATTACTTTTGTTCTTTTTTCATTTTAAAATTTAAAAAATAAAAATTATACATCGGTAAAAAATGTGACATTACCGCTAGTTTCCACTTAATTTCTTCATAATATGGCTGTCTGGTGTTGCATTAGTGAAGATACTTCCTACAAACACATGGCTACCCCAGAGATTATGGTGGATCACTTTATAGCAGCCAAGATCACCAGCATACAACCCAAAATATTGGTAGCATTCATGTTTCAAAGTGTTGTTTGTGTATATGAAAACTGCGACATCAGATGATGGATCAATAAAGTCATCTTTTTTTTTTGGGTACCGGGGATTGAACTCACGACCTCACACTTGCCAGGCAGGTGCTTAAGCCACTGAGCTAAATCCCCAGCCCTAATAAAGTCATCTTAATAGCCTTCTGCTCGAAGAGCATAGGAAATTCCCTTAGCATCACTAATGAACTGATCTAAGACTGCTTCTCTTTCAATTTCTACCTCTTCCCTCCAAACATATCCTTCTTAGTTTTCTGAGTTACATCAGAATCATTGGTTTGCTATTAGCCACTTCTGGAAATAGTGATTCAGACTCTTCACAGCAATCCTGGACATGCTTGGATTGCACTCTCAGTGCTGAGGCTTCCAAAATAAGTGTCTGCATTGTTAATTTCTTGTTCTACAGATACACTGTTACCCTGAAATTCATTTACATTTTTTGCCATCACAAACTCATGTCTTTCACTCAATAAACTTTCTGCTAAAACATCAGGCAAAGTTTTATGAACCTGACTTTTCTTCTGTGCAGCAGTCCCACTGAGGTGACAAAAGTTATGTTTCCAGGAAACTAGAAATGCTGATTTTGAGGTCCAAAAGGTCCTGTAGGTTCATCAGGCCACACTGTTCAAGGGCATATGTCTAGGGATGCAGTGGCCACATGAGATTCATCAGAATCTAAAGATCCTGCTGTTAAAAAGGCTTTTAAATTGACAACTCTTTTAACTAAAGAATAAAATCCTGGGAGATAAGAAACCAGTCTGGCCCTGTTACAGAGCATGTTGGCCATTTCCAGTGCAAAAAGCAGATGCAGTCATCTTTTTTATAAAGCAATTTGAAAGTTTCAGCCTGAGGATGGGTGAATTTGGAGGGTGCCAGCAATTTTTAAAGTACTTTTCCTCATAGGTCTTCTGACTGCTCCACTTGAGTTTTATCTGACATTAAGTCATGACTAAAGGAAAGAATCCAAGATTAATCAACCTCTGTTTATACAAAGGACATTATACAGAACACTGTGCATCCCTGTTGTTAAAATTCAAGCCAGAAAATTGAACATAGATGTCTTGTGTTGTGGTGAATGATTTGGGGATGGAAATGTGCAATATATGTACCATTTGTTGTCCCCTGATTGACATGTTTTGAAATTTTTAAGTTTTTTTCCTTTTTATCCATGAAATAAAATGGATTTAGAAAAGAAAAAATTCAAGCCACTTTTTCTGTAATGGAAGTACCAAAATGATGATGGTGAAGTACTGAACTGTTTAACACCCAGGTTCACTGTGGTTATTAAAATAGCTGCACAAACCAGCTAGAGTGAGCCATCTGAGAAACTAGATTGCTGTCACTGGTAAGGTTGTCATGTCTGTGTCCCATAGTTGAAATTTTCTTTGTTTTAGGATGACAGATCCTAAGCTGAGACCACACTGGGGACTTGTATCTATGAACCTCCAAATATAATATAAGAGAATTGTAACTTCTAACCTGCTAAATATCCAATGAGTTGAGTTTGTGTTCCCCCAACATCAAAGAATGAATTCTAAGAAACAACAGAAGAGTAGAAAATATTTATTGGAGGGGAGAGATTCAGCTCCTGAGAGGCAGAAGGGGCCCAGGTAGGATGCCAGGCACCCCACTTCTCAGGGAAGTTTTATAGAGCACAACCACATGGGTACAAAATTGGTTACAGCTATGATAAACCAATAAGATTGTAATATTGTATTTGCTTAGGTAATATTGATCCAATGGGGAAGCAAGTCATGTAGCAAGTGTTCATGGAAAGAACAAAGAACTTCTCAGAAAAGGATGAGCCCAAGGGTCTTGGTTACCCACCAAGGTGACTTTTGTCCATCATTACACCAGGTGTTATACACCAGGTGTTATCACTTATCTTAGGCCTGGTCATTCCATCTTCACCTTGAGGCCTGGCCTCCAACAGATACATCTGCAGCTACAGTTATAAGGAGTTTTCATCTTTTCCCTGACTCTCTCAAGGGCTCAGCCCTATTTGACTGCCTATAATATTTCTACCTAACTCAGCTATCTATAATAATAGCATTTGACCTCTGCCTGTGTCCTTTAGGAACCACAGGTGAAGCAGGTTCAGAAATACTCAGCTGATAACTCAGTGCATGCCCACAGGAACGGCTGTGTGTGTGTGTGTGTGTGTGTGTGTGTGTGTGTGTGTACACACGTGTGTGCGTGCGCACTTGAGCACACGTGCGTATGTATACTGAGAAATTACTACAGAATCATCATCCTCAAGATCTTTCAAGTTTCACCCTAGTGTGGTCTAAGCATGTATGTTAATCTGTGTGAATACATGTTTTCAAGCATGAACCCAATTTCCTACCCAGACTAGGATTTGTTCCCTTTTTTCTTCAAGAGAATGGCAGTAGGTTTAGGATTTCATTGAAGGAAACGCATGTCCCTCCTTTGTCCTTTTCTGCTCCCTCCTGCATTCCTCCAACCTCCCCTCTTCTAGAAGCACTTTGAGCATACATGATCTTCTAGTTGGGTTTCTGAATGTAGAATGGGTTTCTTCAAAAGCTGCACCAAGCTGGGACAGCTGAGACCCCTGAGCTATGGGCCTGCATTTGTAACCAGACCCTGCTCAGATACCTAGCATTCCTGCACACCAAGAAGGAAGTAGTTGGAGAAACCAAGGCACATTTTCATTGAGCAGCTCATCCAACATGATGACAATACAAATTCCAACGCGTCTGGCCTCCTGCCAAGTGCTCTTTTCCTCTTATATCCTTCTTTTTTTGTTTTTAAGTTAGCAGAGCTCCCTGAAGTGCATT
>PVJX010030758.1:0-21778 GCA_004027295.1 Dolichotis patagonum
ACAAAATAATATTTAATTGTGTGGAACAGGTTTATTTTTCTTTGTGCATGGTCTGCACTTGCATTGTTTTCCCTTTATAAGTCTCAAGTTCATCCTTTTTATGGGTGAGTAGAACTTCAGTACTTAACACCGAGGTTCACTATCTAAAATCACCACATCTGATTCATCCATTCCTCAACTGATGGGTTTATGGACTGTTTCCAAATATAGCTATTGAAAAAAGTAAAAATGCAATGATGAGACAAACAGAAAGGAAAAAATGCAGGAAAGAAAAATGTTTATATATAAAACTGTTAGCATATTTACACTGCTAGTTTCTCTTATAACGTTGAAAAGACAGATTTCTCCTGTGCCTGTATTTTGTGACTTGAGAAACAACTGTGGTAACAGAGTATCATATATTACTTACTGTTGCTCTACTATTAGCTTATATTCAAATGCTGTTTTTCCTTTTTCTTTTTTTCAAATAAAAATGCGTAATCATGTACACTAGAATACTACATTGCCATAATTACAGATTATCTTGACAATTATTTAGTTACATGTGTAACTAAACTTCAGTTTATTTTGTATCTTTTTTTGGTCTCTTTCAGACAGGGTTTCAATTTGAAGCTCAGGCTGGCCGTGGGCTCTCTTTTTAGCACAAACTGGTCCCAAACTTTCAAAGATCCTCCTGCCTCAGCCTCCTGAGTACTAAGATTACAGCATTGTACCATCATGTCTGGCTGGAGAGTATCATTTTAGGTGAAATAAGCCACAAACTGATGTTTAAGTGCAAAAAAATAGATCCATTATTTTGTAGTACCTGCTTGGTTTTTGCACTCATTTATCTTCTAGGAATTCCTAGAAATGCTCCTATTATGGACCTCAGGCGTTACTCTTTAGACAATATCCCTCCCCACGATTAGCAACACCCCCTAACATTAATCATGGAGGAAATTTTCGCTAGTCACAAGCCTATTCCTCATCCCAGTTGGCCATCAGCCATGGGCTTCCTCATCCTCACATAGGGAGCTTAGGGGGAGTCCTGAATAGCTGGAAATATCCCTCATGGGGACTGAAGCTGCTCGGGTCAGCCTGAAGTCCTAACGTCCCTGTTACCCTCCTTGCAGCAAACAGTCTGATAGTCACACTGCAGTCCCCTAGAACTGAGCACAGGACAAGCTGTGTCTGTCAGTCGTGCTGAGGCCACCACACCCTGAGTACTGTCTTGTGCTCCTGTGCTCTGGATTTCTTGATTACACGATGGTCCTTGCTGTGTTGACCCCTGCTCTGTCCCTCACTGTGAGGCTTTCTATTCTCGGACCATGCGAGACCCCAGCTCCCACGTGCCACCCTCCATTGTGACTGCACTGCTGAGGAACTGATCAATCTTGGCACCTAAACCTAGGTTACATAGACTTCAGCGCTGGCATCAGCTTCTTATTCTCTCCTGCACTAGAATATCCAGTCATCTATACCCTGGCAGTCCCAAGACCTCAGAGGTGCAAGCACAAGCCTGTCTCAGCCAACCTGTGCTCTTGGGTGCTTGGCCCCCCTCACCGCATTCCCATCTGAATATACCCTTAGGCTTTGTGAGGCGGGGTCCTTCCCATCTCAAGGCAGGTTCTCACCTCAGTCAACCACAGCCTGGTGCCTTTTGCTGAATTCTCAGGTGTGGTAGCAGTTGGCGAAGCCCCTCACTTGCCCAGATCCACAAAAGGGAGTGAGCACTAGATCCTACCCTGTTGAAGGGCCTGGAGAGGAACACAGCAAGGATAGCCTGTCTGGCACCCCCTCTGTGCCATAGTGCAGGGCCCCTCACTCTCATTGGTCACAGGACCTGCTCAGAGTTTCTGGCACCTCCCTCTGCCACGCCTCCTTATAGGGCGGATCCCACACTGGAGACCTTCCTGGCAGAGTTAGATTCCCTTTGGTGACCTGGTGTGCCCAGACCTCTTGGCTAGTGAATGGAAGACTCTGCTTTAACCCCAGTATTACTGTATTGGGGTTTTCTCAGTTAGCAGTGTTCAAGTGTCTGACCTTGCACTTTTTACATTAAAAGAACGATTTCATGAAAATGCTGCATCCCTGAGAATGCTGTGTTGTCCTTTTTCAGATATTGAGAAACTAGCTCTCCATCCCATATCTGACAGTACATGGGAAAGCTGAAATACAATTTTATGTATTTGGAGTCACGTGTGTTTGTCAGACAAAACACTTACTAACCTTTTTATTCTATGTATCCTCAGGCTCAATGTTTAAATAACTTGTCTTCTGGAAAATTTTGCCAATAGTGTAAGTTGTGTCAGACGTTTAATTTAAGAATATATCCATCTTTTAAAAATGTCTTTCAGAGCTTAGGTACAGGGCTTTGTATTGTTAGCAAATAATTTTTTTCCTTCTTTAGTTACACACACTTTAGACGTTGCCATATGATTTGCTCTTACAACTGATTGCAATAAAACACATAGGCGTATCATTGTTTAAATCATGGAAGAAAAATACTGTATAGATATTTGTGTATTATATTCTATGTAAATATTATTTATTGTATATTAATATATATATTTTTGAATAGTGGCTAATAAATTGAATAAAGCTACTCAATGTCAAACTCAACTTGCAATTGTATATATACATTAATGTTCATGGGATAAGTATCTACAGTTATAAAATATCATGTTATATATCTATATATATTTTCCTTTGTTTTTTGTTATTTTATATTGCTTTTTTCGTACTGGGGACTGAACTCACGACCTGGGATTTGAAAAGCAGGCACTTACACCACTGAGCTAAAACCCTGACCCCTTAAATATTTATATTTACACGTATGTATTTTAGTGAAGTAAGTAGAAAGTTAAGGAAATTGTTTCCATATTCAGATAAGAATAGTTGAATATTGTAAGCTATTGAAGAATTCTCTCTATGGAACTTTCATAGCTCTGACACTGATTCCCTTGAGAATATGAAAATATTTTTAATTTTTTCTCAGCCCATGTTAGTTGATCATTCTGTTTGTGCACTGAATATTCTTGTCACTTGAAATTCCTATGTTAAAATCCTACCACATATATTGTCAGGGTTATCAGGTGAAATGTTTGATAGCTGCTTATCTTTGGATGAAACCTTGAGGCCAACCAAAGTAACACAAATGTTTGGTTTATAGGAAACTAGAAGGGAAGTTTCTCTCCCTCCACACTACTAGGGCACAGCAAGAAGACACGGGTTTCCAATGTACCTCGCAACTGGACATCAATCTCCTGGTACCTTGATCTTGCATTTCTTTTCTCTAGAATGATAACGAATAAATTGTTCCTGCATAGCCACTCAATGTATTCAATTTTATTCTAGATGCAAGAAATCAGTGAATTCAGTCTTGTAGGTATATATATATATATATATATATATATATATATATATATGAATGAACAGGTCATCATGACTGACAGTTATTCAGTGTTTAGTGAATTGCATTTCTAGTAACATTTACAGCAACAGTTCCACTGTTCTCTATAGTTATTTTCTTAATTCAGACTACATCAAGAGCATTAATTACATTCAAAGAAACTGGTTCAGCCAAAAATGTCCTCTAGCAAATAAAATTAAAATCTTTTCATTAAGGTGTCTGTTATCTAATTTTGATTTTTGAGTGTCCATTTCTGCTGGATACAAATAAAAGTTCTTAGAATTTCTTTAAGTAATAATTCTTAATAACCCAAGAGCAGTTCCTGCCAAGATGCCTCAAATTTCATTCATGTCTTTCCACAAAAAGAATAGTTATCCCTGCCTTCAAATTTGCAAAGTACACTGCATAACATACTTAGTATGTCCTGTGGCTGTTTGTTTTTCCCGTTCAAGTTTAAATATGACAATAGATATCATTTGTCATATCCTCAATAATATACAGGGTTTTTTTTTATTTTGCTTTTTCTGTTAGCAGTCCCCAATAGGATCATATCCAATGAAGACAAGCCAAGATAGTTCAGGGAGCTGGGGTATACTGTATTTTCACAGACACTACCAAGATTTAATTTTTTGACAGTTGGGGACTGGTTCTTGCAATGTGCTTCATAGTGACCAGCCCCAAATAATAGGGATCTCATGTCCCTGACAAGCAGAAGTAACAGCAGCTGTAACCTGAACTAAAGTTTGCTGTAGGTTAGCTGAGAAAAGAAGGAGGGCGTTTTCTGCCATAACTTGTCTAAGTTTCAGCCAGATCTACCTCAGGTTGGAATTGTATTTGCATGTGTTTTATTTAAACATATGTTTGAACTAAATATATTATGGTCCTCTTTTCACTAATATGTATTGTGCACCCTTAAAGAAAGCATTAGGATGAACAATGAGACACAAGAATGTGCACACACATAGGGAAAATCAGGTAAAGAGGATGAGAAAATAGCTCTTTCAAACCAACTAGTGATGTCTCAGTGGAAACCAACAGTACTGAACCTAGAGCATGGAACTGTAGCCTCCATAACTATTAGAATCTCAATTTCTAGTTTTCAGGACCTCAGTTACGAAATATTTAAAATACTTAAACTAAGTTATATATGCTCCTTTCTGGAAAATTGCTTCTTGTATAACCAAGAACAAAAAAATTAATAAGAGAGTGATTCATGGTTTTCCCCTACATTAATGAGGAAGGAATTTCCCCTATATGTTTTTTGGTAACCAAGCACATGCCACATGACAACTGAGAGATACCACAAGCAGTTGGTTGTCACATATAGTCACATTCTCACAACAAGTGGGACTAAAACACCAGGGTTATGCACTCATATCAGAAAATAAAAGATATCTGTGGGGTAAAAAATTTGTAGGGCTAGAAAGAACTCTACCATGAAAGGACATGATAGGTGTTTGATCAATCCCATAGCTAGAAGGATAAAGGCACTGAATCCATAGATATGAGAAAGAAAGATGCCTCATTACCTCCAAACATTTCTTTCTCATTGAAGCGATTGTCAGTGATGATCCATATTACAGAGGTGAAATTGTAGTTAGACCATTGGAGAGCTTGCTAGTTTTACCTAATATGCCCTCACATCATATTGGATTTTCATTAAGACCTTACACTATGATGCAGTGTTCCATTTTAGAGTCTTCTCAGCATTCTGGCACTTCTGAGGTTATAGATTCTGCTCAGGTCCATATATGCCCTCTAGAGCTTAATTTAAAAATGGCATCACATTGAATCAGTTGAAGTCCACTACAGTTCAAATTGCCTTTCCTTGGGCAGTTTTCCCTCCACCTCACCTATTTTTTCGCTTTCCTGTTATACAGGATGTGTCTCAGTTATTTTTCTCATGGCCGGGACAAAATACGCAACAGCCAAAGTTGAAGGAAAAAGGTTTATTCCAGCTCACATTCTGTAGCCTGTTCATTTCATACTCAACTGGACTCAAGGCAGGTCTCATGGGATGGGACATGACAGAAGACAAACAGTCCATGGCAAAGCTGAGCAGGAAAATGTCTGCCATCAAAGAAGTAGCAAAAGGTAAACAGTGAACTTCAGCACCAGTCTTCTTTATGTCCCTTATACTCCACACAGTTTACCCACCTTTAGCTCCAGTAGCACTCACACCCAGGGAGGGAAACCCTCAACCCTAACATCTCAATATAAATCCTAGCATCACATTGTTCACTGCATCTTAAGGCACACTAGACCCAACCATCTCTAAGAGGTTCCACCTGTGATCTCACGAGTGTTTGGAGCAAAATACGTTTAGTGTTCTTAAACATATTTTGGAGGAATGAAAAGAATATTACTAAGTGACTTGAGATGTGTCTTAGCCTTAGAATAGTGCAGCAATATATACACTCTACAAGGATTGGGTCCTAGTCTATAATTCATCTCTTTCCCTTCACTGTCTTGTTTAAATGGAGAAAATTCAAGTTCTTTCTCTTCAACTGAAATGGGATCCATGGACTCATGAAAAATTTAGAAAACTTATGAAACTTGTGTAAGACCCACAGTCCAATGGTAGACAATAAGTGGGATTTCAGTTAACAATATTGATAATTATTACTGAAATTATTTCTCTAGAAGATCTAACCACACCACATATAATTTTATTTTTAAGATATTCAAAAATATATGTTCAAATGACATACAAGGCACAAAAATGATATAATGCTTATTAAGTAATACTAATATTTCCATACTCTATTCACAGCTATTTAATTTGAGTGTAGAGTTTTTATCCATCTCTAGGCAATTCTTATGGCCTGTTTCAGTCAGCAACCAACATTCTCTGTCTTAGCTGTCTTTTCTTTCAATGTATCCCATTTTTATTCGTTTTTGCATCACAATACATAGACCTCCCTATTAGAGTGTAACAATTACGTCCTGAGCTATATCAATGCACCATCTCTGTATTGAATCAACATCTGATTCTGCAGCCTATGTGGAAAATGACAGTTCAGGGGATTCTGGGAATTTTACTGCAAAGGAGCATCATAAATGCTTACTGGTAGCTGCATGGACATGCTGTCTAGATTACACACTGTGCTCACATGCACAAGAAGCATCCCCACTCCATCCAATCCTGCCAGCTGGTGAAGATATTTTTCTGGTGCATTCAAAATTTCAAAGAAAGTGTTGTGATTGCTATGCCATTTTGCCGGGGCTCTCAAATCTGAGAGATAGCATGTGAGGGATTCACCCTAGCTCACTGGTTCCATACCCTCATTTAGCCCAACATGCAGTCTCAGGTAACTACCTCCCAAGGAGGGAATTCCAAAGTTCACGTGCACCAAACTTCCAAAATCAGACAATTTATATTAGGTTATCACCTCCTATCTCCCACATGTCATTTTCTTGCTAGTCCTTTCTTTTAGGTAGAATTTAAGGTGACTGCTTGTAAGTCAACTTCTGTGAAAATATAAAATCACATGGAAAATGGCTGAATCTTCTTTTCCGTCGCATCTACAGTACTATTTGGAGTCTTTCAGAAAACAGCTGCTCAGTTGATGCTTGCTGGAAAACCAAAAATAAATAAATAAATGAGAGACTGGTGATTTAACTCAGCAGTATAAGCCTCTGCCTTGCAAGCACATGGTCCTGAGTTCAATCCCTGGTACAGATAAAAATAAATAAATAAAGTGGAAAAGTTAACTAATCACCACTTAAATACACATGCAGCCTGAGTAAATAAGTTAATTGAAGCTGAGTTCAATTAATGTTACAGGCAAAAATCAAAGTTCATAGATCAAGAAGTAAATTAATCACAATTGTTTTCAGCATTTGGTGATTCCAAACTGTTGTCTAATGAAGTTTCTCCATCATGTTGGTGCAAATCCCTTTTTTACTTCTTTGTTGATTTGTGCTGTAGTCAGTGAAAAGTGCCAAAAGATTTTGAACGCATTGGAAATAACAAAACTCATAAACAAAATAAAAAGTAAACTGCAGAATATTTTAAATATATATTAGTGATTAATTCTTTATATTAAAAGTTCCTTCATCAAAGATACAAAAATGTGGTATGTGTTCACATTGAAAAAGAGCATCAAAATGTCATCCTTAATGTTATGAAATTTATATTGTAAAGCAAAACATTTCAATTACAGAATGGCTAAAAACCAAGACACTATATTACTCACGTATAATACTAAAAAGAATCCATGTATTTTTTCTCCGCTAAACCAAAATATCCCAGGTTAAAACTTGACCCTTGGTCAACCTCATGTGAACACTACCTCAAACAAATTGGTGTGGGCAGAGTATGAGAGAGATCTGTGAGGTGAAACCTACCTTTGGCCACCATGAATGTCACACCCATGGGATTCTCTGCTACTCTTTCTGCTCAGCTCTCTAAGCCCCTTCTAACGAAGTACAGAATTATCTCAGGAAAGCATAAAGAACCTTGGCCCAAACATTCAGGACTTGCTTCTTGGTGGCAATGGCAAAGGATCCATGCCCCACAAAGGAATCTGTAGCTTGAGGAATCAGTACTGGGCACCTGGCAGTGGTCCAGGTTTATCTCCGGTGTCAAATCTTGTGTGGTGAGCTTCTGGGGCTTCACAAATTTTAAATGCCTACTCTCACTAGGCATGTCCAAAATATCAAAAATGCCTCCATTTTCTTTCTCATTGGCATGGTTGGCCTTTTAAAGATCATACCGTTGGCCATAATCCAGAAAACCCTTCATGGACAACAACTACTTTCATTCAAGCTTCTCTCAGTGGAGTGTCCCAGCTGCTCACGAGGATGTAGCACTGCATTCTGTGATAAATTTCCTTCAAAATCATGGTCAAAGACCAGTGCTACTTGTATATTGTGCTGACAATTTGTCCTGTGTGCTGAGGCCATCATCTGCACACTTCTTAGAAAGTACTGTACCATCTATGCTGTGTGTCTGCTGAAAGGTCTCTATGGAAACTCTGATTGAAGATAATACTTAGGAGATATTTGAACCTTTGCCATGGAGAGCGCCACCAGAACAGCCAACTAGGACAGCACAGCTGGGGCAGGAGGCTCGTCCAATTGGGTAGCCAGACAGCAGAGGTTTCTAACACTAACAGGTGGTTCAGACAGAAGGAGAGCTGATAGACATGTTGCCCCCAACAGCAGAGCAAGAAGATGTCTCTGCTTCCTCCTCTGCACAGACTTACTCAGCCCCGTGACCAAGGTCTCACCACAGACCTGTTGGCAGTTTTAATGGGATTGGAATTTACTCATCTGAACTCAAGGAATGAGGGCTAAGCTGAGGGCCAGCAAGCAAAAGTCTAGGCAGGAGGCCTGGCAGGGCAGGAGCTTGAATGGGCAAATGACAAGTAATAAGCTTGACCATTAGTGCATCTTTATTTCACCAAAAGCCCCTTTGTAAATTTCCTATTGGAGACTTTACTCACTTTTCGTAAGTTCATTGCTCTATTTTAGTGATTAGCTCTATAAACAGCTTGTATATTACTGTAAGAATTTTCTATTGGGTAGGATTTTTTTTGCTATTTTCAATGTTTCCATTTTATTGTATCTTTAATTGCTGCAGGTTACCTTTTATAACTCTCCTGAATTTCTTCTAGTTTCATTCACGCTTCCCTCTTGGAAGTCCCCAGATTGCTCAAGAGGATTTAGTAATCAATTCTGTGAAGATCTTCATTCAAACTCAAGTTTAGAATAATTCAGGCATCAGGAGAGCTAGTAGACATGTTACTAACAACAGAAGAAGAAAAAGGGGTCTCAGCTTCCTCCTCTGCCGTGGCCTGCACACCTCTGAGACGTGGGTCTCACCACAGGCTTGTTGGAACTGCTGATGGTATTGTAGCTTACTCTTCTGATCTCAGTGAATGGGGGCTAATCTGAGGGGCAGTAAGGAGCAATGTACACAGGAGGCCTGGCCAGGCAGGAGCCTGAATGAGCAAATGACAAGAAATAAGCATGACCATTAGTACATCATAAATGAACCCAGAGCACCTCTGTGAATTTCTGAGAGCACACTGTTCTAAAAACTCCCAAGTCATTCTTGGAACCTTGTGGCAGAATTTGAAGTCTCAGGTCACTGAATGTCAGCCCAGCTTGGTGTACCTGAGATGTCAGCAGGAATTGGCCTTGGAGTCCCTAGGGTTCAGGTTTCATAATCCTCTGGGATTACATTATCCATTGTAAGGAAGGTCAAAACCCCATTTTTTTACTCTTATGCAGTTAACAAAACTTCCACCTTTCTGAGGAGAAGTAACTCAAAGAACAACTGAAGAGAATGATTTGAGGGTACTTTTTTTTAAACAGTGATTGACTAGCATAGACGTCTGATTCATCCTTCTTCTCCTTGTGTGACTTGAGAGTATTGCTTTCGGCAGGTTTTCATCCTATTAGACCTAAGTTCTCAGGTACCTGATTCTGCTGAAGACAAGTGAGGGAGCACTTCAGTTTTGGTCTGGCCAGGAGCTGCCCATGTCATGCATGGAGTTCTGAGTGCCCTCCCAACCTGGTCTTGAAGAATTCAAGGCCATGAAGAACATCCCTTTAATTCCAATGGAGCCCAGAGTGTCTCTTCTGCTGATCTGAGTGCATTTTCGCTAGACCCAGGGCACTGTGATAGTTATTCTTCTACATCTATCCATGCCCTTTGTTCTACTAAGATGATGATTTATGGTCAACCCTCCTCCACTAATAATGTTTGATGTGGTTATTTAATAGAATTTCTATACTCAAGAATGTGTGAACTAATTCCCTCATGGGACTGGCTAAGGCTACTGCTACCTCACACTCCTCCAGTGAAACTGCTAAAAATGCAGTGAACAAAACAATAGAAAGAAAAAAGCCTGCAGAACTTTTTCTCTAAACAATTTTGTCATTTCCCCTTTTGCAGAGCACAAACCAGCCTCCATTTCAGGGCATGGTTGTACTTAGTATATTGTGATACAGAATGGTTTGCTTTTATAATAGTTGGTTTCTTTTGCATTCTCCTTAGCTGTGTCATAATTGATTTCAGTCATTGGAAACTGCCTAGATCCTAAAACCAATATTTAGTTCCATTCAATTTTAAAGAATTTAATAACATTTAACATTTTCAAACAGTTTTTCTTTCCAAACAAAATATAGGATACAGCTCTATTGGAGAATTTACTTATTCTTCCTAAGTTCATTGCTCATTTTTAGTAATTATCTCTAGAATCAGCTTGTACATTCCTGTATGATTTTCTATTGGGTAGAATATTTTTGGTATTTTTAATGTTTTCATTTTATTATATCTTTATTGCTTCTGATTTCTTTTTATTAGAACCCTGAATTTCTTCTGGGATTTTATAAAAATTTTTATGAATTTCCTTGCATGAATCATTTCTGTGCACACTAGTCACATTTTTAGAAGAGATCAGATCATGTTGCTAGTATGTTTTGATTATTCTTTCTCTTTTCTTTCATATTTTTGTTTTATTTGCAATTTAGCTATATGTTTTCATTCTGCTGTTAATAGTAGAGCTTCTGCTGTATGCCTTTGAATTTTCCCAGGATTCTTTCAAGAATGCTTGCAGTGCTTCCCAAGGTAGGCTAATTTAAGACTTTAGAGATACTAGTGTGGTACACTGGCATTTCATGAATCAAATACTGGAGATGCAATAAGCAGAGTACCAACAGTAATGAGTAGTGCCAAAAAAGTTGTTTTGCTTGGCAGGAATGCTAAGTCGTAAAGCTTCCAAGTTATGTATCAACCAAAACATACAAGTATATTGACACATGACCAGGACCAAATTCTTGAGTCAAAATAAATCAATTTTGAATCTGACAACATCAAAACAATGGCGTCCAGCAATGTACAGCATAACACCACCTCTGTAGTGTAGTCCTCTGTGCTCCACCTGCTTATTCGTCTCTTCATTTCCTGAACTCTATCTTGGATCTTCTTAATTCACATGTTCTGGAATAACTTAGAGTTAGAAAAAATGCAGTGTATAGTTTTATTACATGGGCTACTTTTACCAAGAAAAATGCATTGAGCTTTCCTCCAACTGCTTTCATGTATTGAAACCTCAATTTTTCTTAGAACTACACATTATTCTTTTGTATGGATGTGCTCCTCTTTATTTGTTCATTCATCTGATGAAGGACGTGGTTTTTTTTTTTTTGATGCTTGCACAACTGTGAATGAAGCTTCTAAGAACATCAGTGTGACAGCGTTCCTGTGGATATTGCTTTGCAATCATTGGAGTGTCAGTGTAACTACTGAATCTCAAGAAATGAGTATGTATAATTTTGCAAGATGTTGCCAAAATATCTGCTAATGAATCTTCGTCTTTCTGTATTGGTAACAGTACCCATGAAGCTTCTTGTTATTTAATCTTTGTTTGGCGGGAGAGTGAGACCAGAAATGGCTCTGTAGTTCAGCTGGCCTTGAACTTACTATTTATCTCAGGCTAGCCTTGGGCTCAGAGCAGTCCTCGTGCTTCAGCCTCTCAAATGCTTGGATTACTGGGCTCTGCCATCACACCTGGCATCCTTTGTTTGATTTGGTCAGTGTTTCAGAATTCGCTCATTTTAATAGGTGTATCAGCAACTTTTCAAACACTCACTGGTAGAAAACTGACATCATGTTTCCCCACCTTTTAGTAGAATTCATCAGTCATTTGATAGGGCAGCTGAAATCCCAGCACTCTGAGAGACATGGCCATGAATATTGCACATTGAAGGCAAATGTAGACAATCTCGTGACTTAGTGAGACCTTCTTTCAAAACGTTAAATAAGTTGAATTCACAGAAATATTTAGTGAATTCATTGGACACTGATTTCTATTTTGAAAATTTGTTGCTCTTCTAATTTCTTTGATATTTGTCAGGCTACTCAGCGGTACTATCTCTCCATGTAATTATGTAGGTGTCTTTCAAAGATTTGTTTCATTTCATCTTGATCACTAGATTTGTGTTCATAGAATTTTACATATTACTTTATTGTCTTGTTTTTATACATGGTATCATATTGATGGTCTGTCTCTGATTTTGAAAATAGTCTTCTCCCTGTGATAGTATGCTTGAAATTTAATCAATTTTTCTTATTCTTTTCAAAAACTTTGCTTTTGGTAGTATTGATTTTTTTCTGTAGATGATTTCCATTTCATTATTTGCTCTAGTATTTCTTTCTTTTTTCTTTGAATTTAATTATTTTAATGGTGTTGAAATGTAGAAGCTTATATTATTCCATATTCTTCCTCTTTTAACAGTCCTTCAATGCTGTTAATTCCTTTTCAGGCTCTGTTTTTTGTTTGTTTGTTTCTTTGTTTTTGTGACTCATATTTGCATGAGCTTTATGTTCATTTCATTTACTTAAAAATGTAGTCTCAAGAGTTCTTGTTTGATGTACATGTTCTTTTAAAATAGTTTTTTTTGTCTCTATGTATTTTGAAACCTTATTACTACATTAAGTTGCCAACATGTTGTTGAACTCCACTATTGCCTTTGAACATAATTTCAAGTGTTTTTAATCCTTTATATTTTATAATACGTTTTAAATGAACAGAATATTGTCTATCTTCAGGCATGTTCCATGTTAGCTCATAAAATGTAGTGTCCAATCCTAATGATCCTTAAGCATGAACATAACTGAAATGTTATATTGTGGTTTTGTTCTATTCAGTTGTATGTTTTTTGTTTCGCTGCCTGTTGCCTCTGTCAAAGAATGATAGAGGTATGTTGATTTCTTCAATCATAGGGGTGAATTTTTCAGATCACTTTTTGCCTAATGTAACTCATTTTATCATTGTATTAAATCAGTGGATACACATTAAAGACTTTTATTTACTAATGATTTAAACCCTTTATCATTCTATTATGTCCATAATTTCTCTCTAATCCTTTTCCTTAATTTTTAATCTATTTTGCCTAAAATAAATACGGCTCCCTCAGGTTTCTTTTATCCTGTGTTGACTGCTATACCAGGAAACGTCCAGACAACCTGCTGCCTGTAATTCATGGTGTCCATAGAAAAGGTGACTGTGCGTCCTGTCTACTCTCTGGATATGGAGCCCTCTGTATTCACTCAAGGTTTCATTCTGCTTGCAGGAAGAACCTGATATTCCAAGCTTTTCTACTCAGTCCATCTTTACCTGAAAAATGCTGATAAACAAAATGAGGTTTTTAACCAAATAATAACGATGACTCAGTCGTTTGTGTTTCTGACCCACAATCTCATAATAGGACATCAGTGTCCAGGAGGGTCCTCATGTTGGATGACTTCAGGACATCTATTGAAAATTCTCAGGGATATATTTCTAACCTTACTATGTGTTATTCACTGTGATAGTTAATGTTCTAATTTAATACTCTGTGTTCTCTTCTCCTATGACATTGATTCTTACAATCCCCATTCACAAATGGTGTTGCTTGTGGATACTAATACAATTTCTGGACACAAGAATATATTATCTAACAAAACTAGCACAATTATGAATAAATCTTCCACGAACATTTGTGTGCAGGGTTTACTATAGCTTTTTTCATTTCTTTGGTGCCAATACGAAACAATGCAATTACTGGGTCACAAGGTACATGTGTGTATAATGCTGTAATGGGTTGCCACAGTGTCTGTCAATCAGTCTGTGCCATTCTGCATTGCGACCAGCATTCAATGAAGCATCTATTGTTCTATATCTACTCCTTCATTTGAGTTTGATAGTGTTTTGGCATTTAAACGTTCCAATTGGTGTGTTGTGTAATGTGCTTTTTAAAATTTTAATTCCCGAATACTGCGTGGTCACAGGACCCTTTTCATATAGTCCTTTGTAGAAAATTGGTATCATTTCTTCCCAAGTCTTCCCCAGACACATTCACCTGGGTATGGTAGTGAATAACTCAAATTCCAGTACTCTGAGAGGCTGAACCAGCAGAATTGCACACTGCAGCTTAACCTGGACAAGTTACTTCATTTTCCAGATCCTCTCTCAAGAAAGGAGCAAAATAAATCGGTAGATTTCACCTAATTAGTAAGTCCGTTCATTTGGGATCCTTGTTTTCTGTTTTTAGAAGATTAAAAACTGTTATTTTAATTTCTTTCACAGATGTATGGTCTCCTCAGATCCACTAACTCCATGCATTTATGTAGGTATCATCCAAGGATTTGGTTCATTTTGTGTTGGTTACCAAATCTGTGGTCATAGACTTACTCATATTGCATTGTTATCCTATTAGTGTTTCTGGAATTGTAGCAAAATTGGTTCTTTGATTTTTACCCTTATTTTTTGGCTTTTTAATGTGATTGAAGTTTATTAATTGCATTTAATTTTTTTAGAAAAGGCAATCTTCTGAATTTTCTCTATAAATGTTTACAATTTCAATATATTTTGTGCAAAAGACTTTTATGTTCATTTGAGAATTTATGTATCCTTTTTCTAGTTTTATAGGGTACAAAGTTACATTATTAGGTTTGCTATTCCTTCTTTTTCAAGCATGTGTTCAATGATATAAATTTTTTTATTTTAAAGAGAATAAAACAAAAGTGGGCAGAAAAAAGCAGATCAGAACAGAAAAACATAAGCAATATAACAGTTTACAATAAGACAACGGACATTAACAGTAGCTATCAAAATATCTCTTTCTCTGGTATAGTTGAGCATAGTTTCAAATACAATAATATCAAACATAACAAAATAGAATAAAACCATTCAAAATAATGAAAGAATTACAAGGCATTCTGAACCCAATAACTATGATCAATATCTCATTTTCAATAAAAAGATTTGTTTATACTATCACATATATTAAAATCCCAACAAGACAAAACATGATAGAACTGATGGTAATAGCAGAGCAGAAGCATGGTAGGACTTCTAAGGAAGACGATATTAAATCAGCAATGGCTGCCATATTGTTTTGTTTTCTTCAAAAAAGCTTTTCATAACATTACACATAATAAAGTCAAATAAAACAGAATAAAATGATTCCAACTGATGAATAAAAATACTGAAAGTCTTCAAAGCAGTGAAATGGGAAATCATGATTACCATAACCTCTTATATACTCTTACCAACTCTAATGCTAGGGAGGCTATATGGTATTTACTCATGTGAGTTTGGTTTATTTCACTTATGTGTAAGGTCTCAAGTTGTGTCCATTTATTTATAAATATCTCAATGTGATCATTCTTTATAGCTGAGTAGTACTCCATTGTATAAAAATGCCACAACTTTTTTATCCATTCCTCAGTTGAGGGGCACTTAGGTCGTTTCCAAGATCTGGCTATTACAAATTGTGCTGCTATAAACATGGGTGCACATATATCACTGTGGTATGATGTTTTCAGTTCTTCCAGGAATATGCCTAGAAGTGGAATAGCTGGGTCAAATGGGACTTTCAAACTCAGCTTTTTGAGGAATCTTCAGACTGACCTCCACAGTAGTTGTAAAAGTCTACACCACCAACAAAAGTGCAGAACAGTTCCTTTTTCCCCACAGCCTCTCCAGCACTTGCTGTTGGTGGTTTTTTCTATCCTGGCCATTCTTTCTAGGGTGAGATGAAATCTCATGGAAGTTTTAATTTGCATTTCTCTCATGACTAATAATGATGAGCATTTCTTAATGTATTTATTTGCCATTCATATTTCTTCATCTGAGAACTGTGTATTCATTTCAGATGCCCATTTTTGGGTTGGGTCTTTGAAATTCTAGGGTCTGATTTTTTTTAATTCTTTGTAATTACTAGACAGAAGTCCTTTGTCTGAGGGACAATCCATTAAGATTTTTTCACTATTTGTTGGTTTTCATTTCACTCTGCTGGAAATCTCTTTCCACATGCAGAAACTCTTTAATAAGATATGGTCCCAGTTATTGATTCTGGGAAGTATTTCCTGTGTGGTTTGATTCTTGTTCATGAAATCTCTACCAACCCCTATATCTTTGAGGTTTTTAACTACTTTGTCTTCCAACAGATTTAGTATTTCTGTTTTAATATTTAGATCTTTGATCCATTTAGATTTTAGTTTAGTACATGGTGATAGGCATCGGTCAGTTTTTGTCTTCCTCATATGGATAGCCAATTTTTCCAGCACCATTTGTTAAAGAGATGGTCATTCTTCCAGTGAGCATTTTTGGCCCCTTTATCAAAGATAAGTTGGTTGAGTGAGTTTGTGGTTGTAGTTGTATCTTCCAAGCTATTCCATTGATCTTTAGGTCTGTTTTTATTCCAGTACCATGTTGATTTTATTACTGTCACTTTGTAGTATAATTTCAAGTCAGGGATTGTGATGCCTCCTGCCTTGCCTTTGCTGCTTAGAGTTGCCTTTGCTCTTCTAGGTCTCTTCTGTTTCCAGATGAATTTTAGGAGTGATTTCTCTAGGTCTATGAGGTATGTTAGTGGTATTTTGATTGGGATTGCATTGAATCTGTATAGTAATTTTGGGAGAATGGCCATTTTCACAATGTTTGTTATTCCTACCCATGAACAGGGGATTTCTTTCCATTTCTTGAGGTCCTCTTCAATTTCGTTTTTCAGTGTGTTATAATTTTCCTTGTAGAGCTCATTTATTTCTTTCATGAGATTAATTCCTAAGTATTTCCTTTTTTTTGAATGCTAGTGTGAAGGATGTGGCTTCTCTTATTTCTCTCTCAGTATTTTTATTGTCAGTGTATAGGAATGCTATTGATTTTTGAGCATTGACTTTGTATCCAGCTACATTGCTAAATTTATTGATTCTATCTAGGAGTTTTTCAATGGAGTTTTAGGGGTCTTCTATGTAAAGTATCATGTCATCTGCAAAAAATGATAATTTAACTTCCTCTTTTCCTATCTTTACTCCTTTTATTTCTGTGTCTTGTCTAATTGCTCTGGCTAGTATTTCCAGTACTATGTTGAATAGGAGCAGTGATAGGGGACATCCTTGTCTTGTGCCTGATTTTAGGGTAATGGTTTTCAGTTTTCAGCCATTTAATATGATGCTGGCTGTATGTTTGTCACAGATTGCCTTTATCATATTGCAATAAAGACCATCTATACCAATTCTCTGTAAGGTTCTTTTCATGACTGAGTGTTGGACCTTTTCCAAAGCTTTTTTGTCATCTATAGAGATGATCATGTGGTTCTTGCTTTTGGCTCTATTGATGTGGTGGATTACATATATTGATTTACGAATGTTGAACCATCCCTGCATTCCTGGGATGAATCCCGCTTGGATGGGTGAATAATCTTCTTGATGATTTGTTGCATCCGGTTTGCTAATATTTTATTGAGAACTTTTGCATCTATGGTCATTAGGGAGATTGGCCAATAGTTCTCTCTTTTAGTTGGGTCTTTCTCAGGTTTTGCTATTAGAATAATATTTGTTTCCAGGAATTACTTAGGAAGAATTGCTTCCCTTTCAATTTCACTGAAGAGTTTGAGGAGTGTCGGCATTAAGTCTTCTTTGTATTTCTTGTAGAATTCTGCAGTGAATCCATCTGTGCCTGGGCTCTTATTTGTTGGCAAGGAGTTAATTACCTTTTCAATTTCATTAATAGATATTGGGTTATTCAGCATTTTTACATCCTCCTGATCCAGCTTTGGTAGTTCATGTATATCTAGCAATCTGTCTATTTCTTCTGTGTTCTCAAACCTATGAGAGTACAGGTTTTTGAAATAGGTGTTGATGATCTTCTGTATTTCCATCGAGTCTTTAGTAATTTCACCGTTTTCATTCCTTAATGCATGAATTTTAGTTTTTTCTTTCCTTTTTTAATAAGGTTGGCCAGGGGCTTATCACTTTTATTTATTCTTTCAAAGAACCAACTCTTTGATTCATTGATCCTTTGCACTGTTTTCTTAGTCTCTACTGCATTAATTTTTTCTCTAATCTTTTTAATTTCCTCCATTCTTTTGGCTTTGGGCTTGGCTTGCACTTCTTTTTCTAGATGTTTGAATTGTATCATCAGGTTATTTGTTTGTGTTCATTCAGTCTTCCTGATGTGAGAACTCAGTGCAATAAATTTTCCTCTGAGGACTGTTTTCATTGCATCCCACAAACTCCGGTAAGTTGTGTTTATATTTTCATTTGCTTGCAGATATTGTTTAATTTCTTCTTTAATTTCCTCTGTGACCCACTGGTTGCTCAAGAATGTATTACTCGGTTTCCATGTGTGTGTGAGGTTTTTGTAGTTGCTTTTATTGTTCATTTCTAATTTCATGGCACTATGACCTGATAACATGCATGGAATAATTTCAATTCTTTTGCATTTACTTAAATAAGTTCTGTGGGCTAATATATGGTCTATTTTAGAGAATGTGCCATGTACTGCTGAGAAGAATGTATATTCTGATGTTATTGGATGAAAAACTCTATATACATCTATCAAGTCCATTTCTTCACAGGTGTGATTCAGTTTTGTTATTTCTTTGGTGATTTTCTGTCTAGTTGATCTGTCCCTTTGTGTCAATGGCATGTTAAGGTCTCCTGTGATAATTGTGTTATTGCTTATTTGATTTTTCACTTCTGTTAATATTTACTTTGCATAGCTGCCTGCTCTGGAATTTCATGCATATATATTTAAGATTGTTATCTCTTCCTCTTGAAGTTTTCCCCTAACTAGTATGTAGTGACCTTCTTTATCTCTTTGGATCATTCTTGGTTTGATGTTCACATTGTCTGCAAACAGGATTGCTACTCCCAATGTTTTTTGGTTTCCTGTTGCATGAAGTATTGTTTTCCATGCTTTGACTTTCAGTCTATGGCTTTCCTTTTGGGTAAGATGGGTCTCTTGTATGCAGCATATTATTGGATGTTGTTCCATTATCCATTCTGCCAGTCTGTTTCTTTTGATTGGTGAGTTGAGGCCATTTACATTAATGGTTATCACTGTTATATATTGTTTTATTGTTGACATGTTATCTTTCTGCTGCTGTATCTTTAGTTTTCCATTCTATTTAATTGTCTGCCTTGCTTGGTGGTTTTATCCTATGTGTATCTAAAATATCTTTCAGTATTCCTTGTAGGGTAGTTTGGTGATCATGAAGTTTTTCAGCTGTTATTTGTCATGGAAGTATCTTATTTCTCCATCCATTTTTTCCTTTTTTTTATTTGAAAGAGAATAAAACAAAAGGGGGCAGTACAGAGCAGATCATAACAGGACAACATAGGCAACACAGTACTTTACATTAAGTCAACTGGACATCAACAGTAGCTAACACCATATCTCTTACTCTGCTATAGTTGAGCATAGTTTCAAATACAATAATATCAAACATAACACAAGAGTATAAAGCCATGCATAGAGTGAAAGAATTACAGGGCTTTCTGAACCGAATAACAGAAAATGATCAATGGGTACTATAATATCTTATTTTTGATAAAAAAGAAAAACAATTTGTTTGATCTATCACACATATTCAAATTCCAATAAGGCACAATGTGATAGATAGAACCAACGGTAGTAGAACAAAAAAAGCATGGTAGGACTTCTAAGAAGGATGATATTAAATCAGCAATAGCTGTCTTAATGTTTTGTTTTCTTCAAAACAGCTATTCATATCATCAAGTATGATATAGTCAAACAAAATAGGATAAAACCATTCCAACTGATGATTGAAAACTTTGAAAGACTTCAAAGCTATGAGATGGGGACTCATGTTTACCACAAAGTCTTATATACTCTTATCAAATCTCATATTAGGGAGACTATATGGTATTTACCCTTGTGAGTTTGGTTTATTTCGCTTAAGAGAATGGTCTCAAGTCATGTCCATTTATTTATAAATATCTCAATGTGATCATTCTTTATAGCTGAGTAGTACTCCATTATATAAAAATGCCACAACATTTTATCCATTCCTCAGTTGATGGGCACTTAGGTCGTTTCCAAGATCTGGCTATTACAACTTGTGCTGCTATAAACATGGGTGCATATATATCACTCTGGTATGATATTTTCAGTTCTTCTGGGAATATGCCTAGAAGTGGAATAGCTGGGTTAAATGGGACTTCCATACCCAGCATTTTGAGGAATCTCCAGACTGACCTCCACAGTGGTTGCACCATTTTGAAGGACAGTTTTTCAGGGTACGTCAGTCTGGTTGGGAAATGGTTTTCCTTTAGGATCTGAAATACTTCACTTCATGCTCTTCTTGACTTTGTTGTTTGTGTTGAGAAGTCTACTGTGATTCTGATAGGTTTTCCCTTATTGGTGATCCGACTTTTCTATCTAAAAGCTTTTAGTATTCTGTTCTTATGGTGGGTTTCTGGGATGGTGATTATTATGTATCTGGGTGTAGTTTTATTATGGTTATGGCTATTTGAAGTTCTGTATGCTTCACTAATCCAAATGTCAGTTTCCATTCCCACGTTTGGGAAGTTTTCAGCTATGACTTCTGTAAATAGCCTCTTGATAACCTTTGGGCTGTCCCTTTCTTTTTCATTTATCCCTGTTAATCTTACGTTATTTTTCTTTGCATCATCTTGCAGCTATTGAATTGTTATTTCCTGATTCTTTGTTATTTTTAAAAGATCTTTCCTTTCCTGTTCACTAGCTGTGAACTTATCTTCGAACTCTAAAATTCTACCTTCGCTTTCAATGAGGCGATTTTGACAGCTTTCAATAGAATTTTTGCTTTCTTGTATATCTCTTTGACTCTGCTTTATGTATTGTTTGTTTCTTATAGTGTTCATTCAGGGTTCTGTTTCCTTTGGTCCTCTAATTTTTTTAGCTGTGTCTTCACTAGATGTGTTCACTATTTCTTTGACTGCTTTTATCATTTCTTCTTTCACCTGGGCAATTATTTCTGATTTGAATTTCTCCATAGCTTCCCATATTTGCTTCTTTATTTCAGTTGATACCATTTCACTAATTTCAGGTGCATGGCTTCTATTTTCTTCTATCTACATGGCTACCAGGCTTTCTTGGGTTTGGCTGGTGATTTGAACCTGCCTTTTGGTCTTTCCTTTTGTCATTTTTCTTTATTTCCTTGGTTTGAGTGGTGTCCCAAAGCTTCCTCTGGATGTGTGGCGAATCCCCTCCTGCTCCCTCAGCTACTGGTGCAGTTTCAGCTCCTCTGTAGGTACTGGGCTCCCTAAATTGAGAGACAGAAGCAGTGTGTGTAGAATTGGGGCCAGCGAAACCCCTGGGGCACAATCCCCTGTCCTAGGAGTGTGGATATGAACTCAATCACAGGCAGTGCTGATCTTAAGCTCTCCCCAGGACAGCCCAAGTGAACCCAGAGTCCTTGTGCAAGATTTCTGCCACCTGAACTGAAACAAGGCCACTGAGCATGGTTGACTGAGGCCCTGCAATCTGCTGGACCCAGTGCAGCATCCTGGTAGCTCTCCAGAAACTCAAAAGCTGGGAGCATAAGTTTCCATCTTTCCCAGGTCACCGGGACTCACCTCGGGCAATCTCCACACCTCTG
>PVJX010030759.1:0-21727 GCA_004027295.1 Dolichotis patagonum
TGGCCCCTCCAGCTGTCTTTTTTTTTTTTTTTTTGACAAATGTTCTCATTATTGTGCCCCAGCTGCCTCAACTTCCCAAGTCGACAGATTACATACAGGTGTGCACTGCCACCTGGTTCAGCTCACGCATCTCCTTTTAACATGCAAACAGCACGTAGCATTTTCACGTTTCATGTCTCTGCTCATTCCTGTGTTACTTGTGTTCTGTGTTTGAATGGTCAGTTGCAAAGTTGGGACTCAGCCATGTATCTGAGTTACTGCTGCAAAATAGATTCTAGGTTAATATTTGCTGTGTGCCTGCTTTAAAAATGATTTATTTGATCTGAGTTTCATTCCATTTTTGGCCGTCAGTGTGTTCCCAGGCAAACTTTGAAATCTCTGGTGTCTTGTTATACTGACTACATCTAAAGCCATTACTAGTGAAATAATTCAACCTTTAAACAAGCTATTGTGAAAATATCTTAAATATATGGGAAATTTGTATGTCTTACCTTATAAGTTGTCTACAATAAACGGGCTTCATTTTCTCTCAAGATTCTTAGAGCTAGTGATGTTACAGATTTGTAAATTTACCATTTTAAACTTAGTTGATATTAATTAGTGATGGAGACATCAATTGGAGAAAACAGAGTTCTGAGCATCCCATATAGATATTATCCTGTACCACTGTTTGGTCTGAGCTTGTCTAGAGAAAATTACCATTCACTTGGTTGGTTTGGTTGATTTTTTTGTGATTCTTCTTTCCTCCTGTTCTTTAAAAGTGTGCTCAACAGTTTTAGATACTTACCCATTTGTTCAACAGATTAGCTGTCCAACACCCTCTGTGTTCTGGGAATTAATGCTTAAATTAGAAAGCTAAATAAAAGAAACCCTTTTCATGTCAATGGAGGACAGTCACAATACCATGCTGCACAACCAGAACTAGGCTTGAGTTTCTCAGTGATCACGTTCAGGAAGAAGCCTCTGGTTCTGCTGGGACATCAAGGAAGACACAGCTTGTGCTTCTGCTGTCTACCTTGCAAAGGAGCTGGGGCCTGCATTGGTCAGCTTTCCCACTGCAGGGACAACATTCCTGACCCTCACAATGTACGGCTCACGTTTCCAGAGGCCCAGTCCATGGTCAACTGGTTGCAAGGCAGAGACATCATTATGGCAAGGTGTGGCAGGAAGCTGCTCCTCTTGTGATGGCTGAGAAGCAGACTGGGTTGCCAAGAGCAGGAGAAAGGACCAGGGACCAGCTACAGTACAGTGTTCCCTAAGGACGCTCCCATAGAGCCTGCATTCTCCAGCGAGGTCCTGCCTCCTAACAGCCCCTTAGTGATGCACTCATCATTGGGTTACCCCTGGGAGTCAGCGCCCTCACCGTCCAGGCACCTCTGCCGCTGCCTCCATCCAGTCAAGCTGACCATCACAATTAACTGGCACAAGGCCTGTTACCGTTCAGATCTAACATGCTCCCCAAAGTCTGAGTTCAGAGGATGAGCTTCTAGAAGCTGACTGGAGCTTGAGGGCTCTAATGTTCTCAGGGAATTAGTTTACTGATATGATCATAATTTGACAGCAGCATAGAGAGGTCATGCAAGTTTAGGAGTTGGGCCCAGCTGAGAGGAGTGAGTCATGGGACTGTGGCCCTGGGGCCTGTATTGTATCTTGTGTCTGGCCCCTTCTCTGCCCCTCCTACTCTCTGCTTGCCAGGATGAAAAAAGAATTGAGATGTGTTCTGTACATATACCAACTCCCCACAGGGAATGTGGTCATTATATATTGCAAACATGGACTAATAAAAATAAAAACTTTTTTAAAAAGAATTAAAAAAAAATGAGGGGAGAGCATTTTATTGCAAAGCTGGGAACTAAACCCAGGAGACACTGAGCTACATTCCCAGCCCTTTTCTTTTTTTGAGACAGGAGCTGCGCCTGAATTTGTGATTCTTCTGACTCAGTCTCCCAAGGAGCTGGGATTACAGTTATGTGCTACCACACCAGCATATTTTCTTTCTTTGCTAGAACCGGGGATTGAACCTGTGCCTCTGAACTCTATTGCTAGCCCCAAGGGGAGTGTGTGCCCCCCAGCCCCGCCCCAGTAAAAGGTCTTGCTATGTAGTTCAGGTTGGCCTTGGACTCACTGTGTAGCCCAGGCTGGCCTCCAACTCAAGGCAATCGTCCTGTCTCAGCCTCCTGAATGCTAGGATTCAGGCCTGCACTGCCACTCAAGGGGAGCATTCTTAACATGTCAAATGCTGCCTCGGTATCTGAGAGATGCCACTTTCTGAATCTGGTAACCTGGCTGTTTGAACTGCAGGTCTGTCACTTGAAAGATAAGCAGCAGAGACCCTTCCCTTCTGCCTTTGGTTTTGGTTTTGGTTGTTTGAGACAGGGTCTCCCTATATAGTTCAGGCTGGTCTTGAACTCACTATTTAGCCCAGGATAAGCTCAAACTTATCCTAGGCTTAGCCCAGGATAAGCTCAAACTTATCTCAACAGTCCTCCTGCCTCAGCCTCCCAAGTGCTGGGATTACAGATGCACACCACCACGCCTGGCTTCTGCTGTCTTCTGAGACTGCTCCAAAGCCCCGCCTAAGTGACTTCCTATATTCACCTGGTCTTAGTAGATCCACTTAATTCATTTCAGTTCAGCAAACATTTAAAGGCTAACACCTACTGGGCACATTCATAAATGACTGTTGAATGAACAAATAATTAGGACAGGGTGCTGGGTGGAACAGGGTTTCGCTCTACTTGTGTGTACAAAAGTAGTAAGACTTCTCAATGAATTCTGGTGACTCACATTTAAGTTGCTCCAGATTGTAATGGGAGGAGTTTGATGTGTCCAGTACGGACACATTTTTATTTTTCTTGTGCAAAGCTATTAGTGCTGATTAAAAAAAGTCAAAGGCTCAGAATTCCAAAAATATTTCCTGATATTTTAAGATTGAGTTTGAAAATGCAATTTGGAAAGTTAACATGGATTAAACTGAGCCTTAAAAAAATGGTTTCTTTAATGACATAAGCTTCTTTCAACTCCAGCTGTTCAAATGGCAACTTCCCGTCCATCTGGGAGTCATTATTTTTAAAAGTCGTATTTAAGTAAAATGAAATAATGTCAGTACTTAGCTTTGCTGGTAATTAGATCTAGTGATTAGAATCTCTTTTTATATTACACTGGAGTTGTCAATTAAAAAAACCACAGCAAAACCATAAAATAATGGGTCTGTAATAAAGTTTCAAAGGGCTGAAAACTTTTACTGAGTAAAATAGACTGAGTTAGAAAATTGAGTTATGTGGCATTCATTGTAAAGGCAGAAAGTTTGCCACATATTCAAATAATTAAGACAAGTGGAAAACTGTAAACCAGGCTTTTGATTCTGCAGTCCTTCGTAGTTGCAAAACTCTGCTGTGAGTCTGTGGTAGCATTTTGGGGGACCGCTCATTTAGCAGGGCATAAAACCTGTAACTGAATGTTGCTTGTTTCTGTGTTAATACTTGTAGATATTAATAATAAATACAAACAATAAATAAATAAGAAAAGGGTTAATTGAGCTCGTCTGGAAGAACCTTTGACTCCATCCTCCAAAAGGGAGCTTGGCCTTACATTCTGCCTTTCTTACCTGAATTCTTACGCTGAGTTCCACAGTGGGAAACCTCCTCCACGGTGAGGAGGTTTTTCATTCCGTCTTTTAAAATTGCTTTATAGTTGTTATATGAGCATGGAGCCCAAACTCCTCTCTGGAGTTTCCGGGAATTTTTGTTTGTTTTGTTTTGTTTTGTTTTGTTTTTGTAGTACTGGGGATTGAACCCAGGGAACATTGAGCTTCATCCCTGGCCTTTTTTTAAAAAAAAATTTTAGGGCTAGGGATTTAGCTCAGCGGCATAAGCGCCTGCCTGGCAAGTGTGAGGTTGTGAGTTTGATCCCTGGTACTGCAAAAAAAAAAAAAAAAAACAAATTTAATTTTGATATTATGGAAGGGAAAAAGGGAAAGGAAAGAAGAGAAAAGAGAAAAAATGATTTTCAAAAGGACAAAATGGAAACAAAACTTTGTAAATAGGAAGGGGAGGAAGAGTTGAAAGGAGGAGAGGGGATTGGGAAAAGAAGAGGAACCAAACTATACCATGTACACATACAAATCGCTATGATGAATATGATCATTGTGTACATCTAAACTGTACCAATAAACTTAATTTTAAAAGAATGTGTTTTGAGACAGGGTCTCCCAGAGTAGGTCAGGCTGGCTTCAAATTCGGAATCCACTTGCCTCCGCCTCCTAAGCAACTGGGACTCCAGGCGTGCACCTCCATGCCTGACTTGGAGTTTGCTTTTCCAGAAGACAGGGAACACTTTAGGTCTTAGGCCTGTTTTCCCACAGCTGCATACACAATAGTGATTCCCACACACTGAGATGGTTACTTCTCCTTATCAGCTTGCCAAAGCCGGGGTGCCCCGTTGTTTGGTCAGATCTAAAGTGGAGGATGGGTATAGCAGATTTCCTTGGGCTATATTATTCTTACTATCTGAGAAGAAACTGTTATTTAGCTATCAGGTTGCAGAAGTGAGAGGCCTTAAGAAGCTGCTTTTAAAAAAAAAAAATGCTGAAGATGGAACCCAGGGCCTCACAAATGCTAGGCCCAGGCTCCAACACTGTTACACTCTGTCCCTGTGAAGGAGCTTTAAAGAACTTAGCCAGTCAACCAGTGTCCCTGTCCCCGCTGCAGATTGTTCTCAAGTGTCACAGACATTAACTGCTTAGGAATAATTTCACATTTACAAAGAAGTTGCAAGGAAAAGAATCATAAAAAGAAAACTTGTATAACTTCTAGCTGGCTTTAACCTAGGTACCCTGTGATTACTATGCACATACTTGTCCCCACCCTACCTTGACTTCTTTGATTTCCTTTTCTTCAGGGCTAGCAGTGTAGCTCAGCATAGAGCACTTGCCTAATATCTACAAGGCTCTCAGTTTCATCCCTAGCACGACAAAAAATAGTAACTTTACCTCCATATACCACCGTGTGTACCTGTTAAAAATAACGAGTCTCTTACTAATTCAGAATATTTAACAACCTAAAAATTTTTATGAGACATAATCTCACTAGTTAGTCCAGGCTGGCTTGAACTCATGGGAATCCTCCTGCCTCAGCTGCCTGAGTGCTGGGATTACGGCACACACCACTTCCAGAGACCTAAGGAAATTCAACACTGACATAACGCATCTACAGTATTCTATAATCCATATTCCAGTTGAATCTATTGGCCTACTCTTCTTTCTTTCTTTCTTTCTTTCTTTCTTTCTTTCTTTCATTTTTTATCGGTACCTGGGATCGAACTCAGGACCGCATACTTGCAAGGCAGGCTTTTATGCCGCTGATCTAAATCCCCAGCCCCTGGCCTCCTGTTTTCCTCAAAGCCATTTTTTTCTTTAAAGTAGGGTCAGTTTTTTATGTCTTCTTAGGCTGGAGCATTTCCATAGTCAGTCTTTGTCTTTTATAACATAGATACCATCAGTTTTGATGCAATATTTCCAGTGAAATTGATTGTTCCGTTAAGCCTGTTTTCACAAAACTCAGAATCTGGAATAAACCCGTCTAGGATGTCAGCTTAGCTATCAGGCTGCAGATGTGAGAGGCCTTAAGAAGCTTCGTTTTTAAAAGACCTCGTTAGGATGGCTCGGCCTTGGCTGTGGGACACACACTGTAGAATCCATGACTAAGTAATCCTGCTGGCGCTCTCCTGTACACTAGCATGCTTTTGCAATCCAGATTTCCCTCTGCTGTGGGACAGTGGGCAAGACAGACTTTGTCTGACGTTCTGTGACTGAGAATTTAATTTGAATTAGAGCTGGCCTTGGGAATTAGAAGCAGATCTGGTTTTTAGCTAATTCATAACATAAGAGAAAATGAAGCATGTTGATTAAAAAAAAAATAGCAAGAAAACACTAAAATCACTGGGAGAGGCTTTTCTAAAATATGTTCTCTTCAACTTTACCTAATATGTTTTGTTAAAAAGCTAATGTAATTAGGCTAACCTTAGTCCATATCAAGCTCTGGCTTTTTTGTTTTGTTTTGTTTTTAATAGAGAGGAACATTTGATTCAATTACTATTCGTCTGAAAATAATATTCAACAGAGGAAAACCCATTAGATACCCAAAGGCAAACAACACTGAATAGTTAATTTGAAAGAAAGACTTGCATGATGTCAGACACATAACTAAGGAGAAGAGGCCTTAATTTTGAAATGCATTTTTATGCCTTGTCATACAGTCTGGTTAGAATCACTGTCATGGAACTTTTTGATCCAAAAATGGAAATCCTATAGTGGGCCATGAAACATCCTCATTTTGGCTGACTCACTGTGTTGGCGTAGTTTGGCTACAGATCAGTATAGAGAAGGTTCATGTCATTTAGAAAAAATGTCTTAGATAACAGAGCAGAAGAACATAATTAAGGAGGCTTCTGAATAAGGCTTGGGGGGGTACTGGAGATAGATTGAACCCACTGCTTTAGCCCTTAGCAATATCCCTGCCCTTTATCTGTTTACTTTTATTTTTGAGACAGGGTCTCAGTAAGTCACTAATTACCCAGGCTGGGCTCAAATTTGTGATCCTTCTGCCTCAGCTTCCCAGTACTGGGATTATAGGCTTGTGCCACCATGCCTGGCAGGCATTTTTTTTTTAAATAGTGAATTTACTTAAAAGGCATTTTCTTGTGTTGTGAAAACAACTTTGCTCTTTATTTCTTAAAAATTAGGATGAATACTAAATTAGAATTTGGGGGAAGGAACACCTATTTTAGGTGATTAAAAATTATCTGGTTACCAGTCAGAAACCCACAGAGAGCTGACATTACTTTTGTGACAGAGAAAGCTTTTTTGTATGTTTCTCGGAAAACTTGTTGAATAAAATAATCACCATTTTAAAAACTCTAAATACCATTCCCACTTAAACACAAACAAATGGTGGAGCCTGTAATGAAAGTCAGGAAGCTAGTAATAAAGTTCATGGAGACGAAAGGCCGCTTACCTCATGTAGCCAGCACCTCCCAGCCTGGGAACCGGGATGGCCCTGGGCCAGGGGTCAGCAGCCCTAAGCGGGGCTCCTGGGATGAAACCCAGGCCCCAGACACACTGGGAATTGTTCTTCATCAGCCACCGCCAGGTCAGGTGCGATTCGAGCCAAAGGCAGTCTGTTTCTGATAGTGACAGCCACCCACACTGCCCTGGGACACCTTGACAGAGGACAAAGACACACTGTACCTCTCACTGTCTGAAGGACATAAATAGCTTCCTTCTGAATGAGTCTGCATCACTGAATGTCGAAAGCAGTTCTGCAGCCAGGGATGTGCCCTGGCCTTTTCCTTTCTGCTCTGTGACTCATTTCCCACCCAGAACTCAGCCCAGCAGAGCTCAGAGAGGCTGCCATGTTCCCTCCCCAGGACAGGGCTCCTCAGCTATGTCCTGCACACAGACACACCTGCCCAGACCGGGCGACCGTTCCTGTGGTGTCAGCCGCCTCCTCCAGGTCATGGAGTGGGCTGCAGGCTCTGCCCCAGGAAGCTACTGGGTCCAAGGACCCTCCAGGGCAGGAGGGACATGAGGGCCGTTGATGCCTGCTGTGTCTCACCAGAGTGGCAGGTGTGTGTGTGTGTGTGTGTGTGTGTGTGTTGGAGGAAGATGAGTGTACATTGGGTTGAGATGGGGTGACTGGTGAGATTATAAATAGATCTAGGGTTAGGGTCACCTGACCCTCGAATACTTACAGCAACAGTATTTGAGCCTTAAACACTGTTTTGTGAGTCATCATGGATAGTTTCTTCTTTCTCCCAGGAAAGTGCTGACACAACCATTAAATATTGCAGCTGTGAGGTCACGAAGCCATGGCTCCAATGGGCAAATATTGTTGGGTTTCATTTACCAGAACCCAGTTCCATGATTGGCTGGATTATTGGCTGCTTTGCCATTTGCCATGACCCACTACCCAATTGTTGCTTCTCAGTTGCTAAGCAAAAAAAAAAAAAAAAAAAATTCAAGGCCTCTATGTTTCCTGCTGACATATATTAAAAATTGATTTGATACTTGTTAAATAACGACAACTTCACATGGGACTCTTGGGATAGGAACATTGGGAGAGCCGGGCTGCAATCTGGATGTGACAACCAGGGATGAAGAATGGGAGCCGGGCAGAGGAGGAGGTCCATGGAACCCCTGAGGCATCAGGTGGGGAGGTTCCTGCAGATTCTTGCTAAAATTCGGTCATGCCAGTTTAGCAAGGGCAGGGCCCAAGGTCAAGGCCTGAGCACTCAGAGGAGCCTAAACCATGTCTGGCTGTCCACGTCCACGGCACAGGACAGTCTCTGGTGCAGTCACTCTGAGCTGAGAAAAGCCCTTCCCAGTCTTGTGTTCGGAAGCCACAGAGGACAGTGACGTCCCTTCTGCAGGGTGGTCTCAGTGGCTGGGGCCGGAGGGAAGGCTCTCCCAGGCCAGCCACAGTTCCCAGGCCTTCTTCCCACCACACCACACAGCCAGTCCTGCCCAGCGATTTCCTGTTACCCTGGACCCAGGGAGACATGGAAATCTTTGTTGTTCATGGTCTAGAATCAAAATGGAGCAATCCAACCACCTTTGATTGGTTTTGTCTATTTAGAACAACAAAAGCATGTTTGGAATATAACTCTGACCTTGTACAGTAAATGCTCATGCAGTTGTGTGTGTGTGTCTGTGTGCGTTAAAATATGCGTAACAAAAAAAAACATATCTACCCTCTCTGAGTTTACAATCTAGTGGCCTTAAGTACATTCACATACCTCACTGTCTAGAACGGTTCTGTCATCCCAGACAGACACTGTGTAGATTAAACACTAACTCTCTCCCCTTTTCCCCCCAGCCACCCCACTTTCTATCTCTGTGAACCTGACTGTTCTAGGCGTCTCATGTAAGTGGGATCATACAGTATTTGTCATATTGTTATTGGTGTTTTTCTTTCTTTCTTTCTTTCTTTCTTTCTTTCTTTCTTTTTTTTTGGTCTGTGTGTGTGTGTGTGTGTGTGTGGTTTTTTTTGAGACAGGATTTTGCTATGCAGTTCAGCCTGGCCTTGAACTCACTTTGCAGCCCAGACTGGCCTTAAACTCACAGCAATCCTCCTGCCTCAGCTTCTGGAGAGCTGGGATTACAGGTATGTGGCACCAGGGCTGGCCATGACTGGCATATTTCATTAGGTGTGATATCTTCAAGCCTCGTCCATTTATGGTATATGCTAGGATTTCCCTCCTTTAAAAGGCTGATACTTTGCCATTGTAAGCGTCACCACATTTTCATCTATCAGTTCATCTGTCAATGGACATGTGAGTGGCTTCTGCCTATTGGCGATTGTTATTAATGCTGCTTCGAGCATGGATTTGCAGACATATTTCAGTCTGAGCTCTCAGTTCTTTGGGATATGTGCCTCGGGGTAGGATTGCTGAATCATTCAGTCTAGGTCTAACCCTTTTAATGTTTTGAGAAACTTGCTATATTGTATTTCATAGTGGTCACCCTGTTTTACATTCTTACCAGCAGTCATGAGTTCCAGTTTCTCCACAGCCTTGCCAACATTTGGTTATTTGTTTGATCGTAGCCATCCCAATGGTGTGAAGTGTTATCCTACAGTGGTATTGATTTGTATCTCCTTAAAAATTAATGAGGTTGCACATTTTTTCATGTGCTTGCTGGCCATTTGTACATCCTGTTTTTTTTTTTTTTTTTTGCGGTACTGGGGATTGAACTCACGACCTCAAGCTTGCCAGGCAGGCACTTATGCCACTGAGCTAAATCCCCAGCCCTGTACATCCTGTTTGGAGAAGTGTCTGTTCAAGTCCTGTGCCCTTTTTTAAAAAATCAGGTGTTGCTTTGTTGCCCGTGTTGTTCACAAACTTCTGAGTTCAAGTCATCTTCCTGCCTCTGCCTCCGGAGTGCTGGGGTTATAGCCATGCACATCATGCCTGGCTCTTTTGCCCATTTTTGAGCTGAGCTTGTCTTTTTAGTTGAGTTATGGGAGTTATTTATATGTTCTCGATATTACTATCTCATGAGATATATATGTCATGAATACCTTTATTGGAGGGGCTGCCTTTTCACTTTGTTGATAGTGTGTTTGACATACAAATATTTTAAATTTTTTGATACTGGGAGTTGAACTCAGGACCTTTGTGCTTGCCAGGCAGGCACTGTGCTGCTGAGCTATATCCCCAGCCCTAATTTTTTAAAATGAGGTTTCACTATGCTTCCCATCTTGGTCTCGAATGCACAACCCTCCTGCTTCAGCCTCCCAGGTAAGTAGGATTATAGGTTTGTGCCATTGCACCCAGCTTAAAGTTTCCAATTTTTGACACAGTCAAATGTATCTAATTTTTTTCTTTTGCTGTCCTTGCTTTTCATGCTATATTCAAAGAACTTATTGCTACACCAATGTCGTGAAGATTTTCACCTATATTTTCTTCTAAGAGGTTTGTAGTTTTAGCTTTCATGTTGAACCATTCAGCCCATTTTGAGTTAGGCTTTGTATGTAGAGGAAGATAAGGGCCTAGTTTCCTTCTGTAGGTGGAGATCCAGTTTTCCCAGCAGCATTTGCTAAGAGAAGATTGCTCTTTCCTCATTGAATGGTCTCAGCCCCCTTGATGATCATTGTTTGCTTTTACACTGAGGAAAAGAAACTTTAAGAATTAGAATTACATGCTACCTTTCAGGTTTACATTGCTCTGTTCAGCAGATTTCTTTTTCTTCCTTCCTTCCTTCCTTCCTTCCTTCCTTCCTTCCTTCCTTCCTTCCTTCCTTTCTTTTTGTACCAGGAATCAAACTCACAACCTTGCACTTGCCAAGCAGGTACTTGTGCTGCTTCGCTAAATCCCTGGCTTCAGCAGGTTTGCAAAATCTGTTCATCTTCCAGTTTTTCTCTTAGCTTTTTCTCGGATCTTAGCTTTTTCAGCGGCAGTGGCGGCCAGACCTCATCCTGGGAAGGACGCTGGCAGCTGGTGGCCCTGAGATGGCACTGGGGTTTGGAGGTGGTTTGAGCACAGGGCTCCTGTTTTGGAGGCTCAGTCCTTGGTGCTCGCTGCCGAGGTGAGCCAGTGATGCAGAGGTGGAGTGCAGCAGGCCTGCCCTCCACGGGGGTGAAGGCGGCTCTCATGCCTGGAGTAAATTAATATATATTTTTATTACGATGCACCTGTATCACACTCCTCTTTATGTTCCTTATATGTATCTAATTCATATGCTTCGTTAATCACTAATTTAGGCACAAATGGGACTTAACCATAACGGGGTGTTAGTCTCTCATCAAAAGTATCACTGAACTCATCAGTGGCACATGCACCTATAATCCCAGCTACTCATGAGGCTGAGGCAGGAGGATGGCAACTTCAAAGACAGCCTGGGCAATTTATTTTTTTATTTTTTATTTTGAAGAGAATAAAACCAAATGAGACAAAACAGAGTCAGTCAAAACAAAAGGATGCACATAGTACATGACTTAAAAGCAAAATACAAGGTGATCAACACTAGTTACCATAATGCCTCTTGTTATCTTCAAAAGAATTGTCCACATCATCAAGCACAATAAAATTGAACAAAACAGTACAGAACAAAACCAATAAAAACAAAACAATGGAGACATTATAGGACTTCAAAAAAAGACAATAGTCAAACCAGAATGGGTATCATAGTGAATCTTATTGTCTTCAAAGTAGTTGTCTTTACCCTCAGACTTGGTACTATCAAATAAAACAGATTCAAATAAAATCAGTCAAAACAAGACAGTGAAGGCAATCCAGGGCTTCAAATCAAGTTAATAGGAAATTGAAAATGGTTACCGTAGTATATGCTGCTATCTTTGGAATAGCTGTCCATGCCATCAAATCTAGTACAAGTAGACAAACTGGAACAGACTAAATAGAGTGATGAAAACAATATGGGTTTCAAATCATGACACAAGATTAACAATGGCCTCTGCTTTCCCTTTTTAGACAATCCCCCCCTTTCACTTTCACAGGGTGCATTGCACATTTTTTTTTTTTTTGGTACCAGGGATCAAACTCACGACCTTGCAGCTGAGAGGCAGGCGGCGCTGTGCCACTGAGCTATATCCCTGGCCCTGCATTGTGCCTTTTGTATCCCACTAACTCCTTTAAACAGCGGGAGGCAACCTGCTATTTACCGAAGTGATTCTGAACCTTTTTACCTCTGAGCATGATTTCAAGTTGTATCCATTTACCTACAAGAGCCTCAGGGTTTTCCTTCCTTATAGCTGAGTAGTTCTCCATTTTATAAAAGTGTCATTGGCTTTCTAACCAATCTCCAGCTCATGGGCAAGCTGCCCCCATTTTTTGTGGTTCCCTGTCACATAGAGCAGTATTTTCTCATCTTTGACTTTCAATGTATAAACACTCTTTCAGGTTAATTATATGTCTTATATAGAGCATATTGATGGGCCCTATCTCCTGATCCACTCTGCCTGTCTTTGTTTTTATTGACAGCCTGGGCAATTTAGAGGGACCTTACCTCAATGCTGAGACACATGCATGAAATTTCATTTCCTCTCCCTTCAATCCTTCCACACTTTACCTACAAAAGCTTGGTTTCCATTTTCCCCTTCTTTTCTCATCATTGTTTTTCTTTCCCTTCCTCCCTTTCCCTCTCCCCCACCCTGAGTTCCCTTCCCATCTGAACAGTTTCTCCCTATTTCACAAGATCCGTTATACATTTTTGGTTCTTATTTACCCTTTTGGTTTCTCACATCAGAGAAACAGTGCGGTATTTACACATGTGTGTCTGATTTATTTCATTTAAGAGACTAGCCTCAAGGTGCACCCATTTAGCTAGAAATGTCTCAGGCTTATCCTTCTTTACACTGAGTAGTAAGGAGTAAATTATTTTCATTCCTCTCCTCTCCCCACCTCCATGTCTTTATCCTCTTCCCTTTTGCAAAAGATCTCTCTGTCTCCTACCATCTACCTTTCATTTTGCTCTTTACTTAAACTTTGGACTTCTCCGCTAAGAGAAGCCATGTGGTATTTAAACTTGTGCCTCTGATTTACTTCACTTACTATTACAGTCTTATTCCATTGTCTTATAAATGACTCGTATGTATCTTCCTTTATTGTTGAGTAGTACTCCGTTGTGTAAAAATACAGAGAAATCCCATTGACCCGTCTAGTCCCCTGCTAGGTCTTAGGTCCTGAAAGACCTAGGACACCTGTCACAGTGAGACCTGCACGCCCTGTGGACAGCAGCACAGTTCATACCGGCCAAGTCTTGGCAGCAGCCTGTGTGTCCATCCGCAGATGAGTGGATAAGGAAAGTGGGGTTCGCTCAAGAGAGAATATCACTGTAAAGGAGCAGGCCTGGCGTCTCCCCAGCCTCTTTGGCTTCTTATGTAGCTGTGCCACCCCCTCTTTCCGGGAATGCCCACTGCCATGACCCCACTCCCCTGAGACCTCACCGGAGTTGAGCTAATACTGCCACCTTGGACTCACAGAGCTGTGAGCATAGAGAAACCTTCGTCGTTTTTTTTCTTCTTCTTCTTTCCTTCCTTCCATTCTTCTTAGGTCGAGGACCACTCTTTATTACTGCAGGGGAAAGATCATTTGGTAACTAAGTTGTGACTAGGCTTGTCTGTGGGAATATAACTCCATGGGCCTCTGGTCACCAGTCACTGCTGAGGCCTCAAGTGTGCTGTGATGCCGTGGTGCCCCGGGGCAGGACAGCACCCACTGACAACATCCTGGTTCACCGAGAACCCAGTAGCAGTAACTGCCATCTCTCCCCACTAGGAATCCTCAGCATTCTCTGAGTCACCCATTAATCTCTCCGATCATTGTAGACACCCAGTGAATAGTGGCTGGTTCAGAGTGTCTTTGTCTCTGCCCATCCTGAGGCGATGACCTCCTATTCCCTGACATGTGTTACTAAATTTGTCTCTGTTTCGTATTTCATCCTAATGCCATACCCCTCCTACAGGCAGTTGGGGATCTTGGCCAGATCCTCAATATTTTTCAGCAGTAGAAATTGAATTGAAGGTCTTTACACCCCCCCCAAGGTCTTTACATTGAGGCACATCCCAGTCATTTATATTTATGTTTATATTTATATATATTTATATTTATATTTATATTTATACTTGAGACAGGATCTCACTAAGTCACTAGGGTGTGTACACTGGGTTCAAGTTTGCAATCCTCCTGCCTCAGCCCCCCAGGGTGGTGGGATTACAGGCAAGCACTACCATGTGATTAGGCTTCTTTTTATAAAGTTATCCAGCCTCAGGCCTTTTGTTATACTAGACAATAAACTGGCACAGATGGCTTGAAGATACTCAGAAGGCCCCAGATTTTGTCGTACTTTGAGCTTTCCTCCTGCGGAGCATATTCTTTTAGCTTAATGAAATGCTACAATACCAGGACACATGGGAGGAATCAGAAGTGTTAGTTACATGCCAGTGTGAATTTATTTACAGCATTCCTTCTCTCCTAGTTGATCAGCTGACAGGAAGGGCACTTTAATTTTTAACTTCTTTCTTTTTTCTGAGATGGAGTCTCATTGTGTTCCCCAGGCTGCTGCCAAACTCATGAGCTACCAAGCTCCAGCAATTGTCCCACCTCAGCCTCCTGCTAAGGGCAGGAGCGTTGGGGAGAAGTAAACAGAAGGTGGGGTGAGAGTGCACTGCCTTTGGGTCACAGCCACATTCCAAGGAGGGCAGGCCTGGGTGTGCTGCCACCCGGGACAGCTGAGGCCTTAAACACCTCAGAAGTCCGAGGACCAGGGTCAGCCAAAGAGGGAGGAGATGCCAGAGATAAACCCTGCCTGCTGCACAGCCGTGCCCAGAAGAGGCCGGGGCATGAGCGTGCCCAACCCTGGGACCAGCCCTTTGGGGTTTATTTTCAATCTCCCCCAAAGCAGTTCATGCTGCTCCAGGCCTGGTAGCACTGCTTTGAATGGTGTCCATGCGTGTCTTTTAGGGGACCAAGGAAAACCCCCAACTAGAGAACTGTCTCTAGGGACCTTTGCCTCTCTCCCCAAAACGTGCACATAAACAGTTCTCTCTCTCTCTTTTTTTTAGTTCTCTCTTTTTGATTTGTCTTGATTCTATAATATTCTAGTTTGAGTTGATTGCATAAATACCCTCTCATAAACACAGGATATTTAATAGTTCCATTTACACATTTGAAGAGTTAGGATTTTTGAAAAATCCCTAAAGGCTGAATTTTTTTTAAAACTATAAGCTCTATTTCTAGTGATAATCATCTCTATGATATAGGTGAAAAAACCATTTTAAAATTTGGTTTGGTTGTTAAAATTTGGTTGTGAATAAAAGGGGTTAAAGCCCCTTTTATTCACAAAAGGATAGATACCTGGATCACACTCCCCTTTATATTTCTTATATGTATCAAATTCATATGCTTCATTAATCATTAATGTAGCCATACGGGACTTCGCAATTACTGTGTTAGTCTCTCATCACAAGTACCACTGGGCTCAGTTATGGTGGCACCTGAGGCTGCGGCAGGCAGATGGCAAGTTCAAAGCCGTCCCGACCATGTCTCAATGCAGAGACACATGCATGAAAAAGATGGAGCTCCAAGGCGGAGACCCTGGATGGGTCCTTAGCACTAAAAAACAAACAAACAACTCCACCAGAGCCAAAACTGCTCCCTTTGTTCCCTACGGTTGGTTTCTGTCTTTTTTTGGTTTTGGTACCAGGGATCAAACTCACAACGTCCCGCTTGCCATGCAGGCACTTGTGCTGCTGAGCTAAATCCCTGGCCCAGAACCTATTTTTTTATGTTGTCCAGTGCTTCAAGAATTCAAATCTTGCAAGCTGGGTGTGGTGGTGCATGCCTGTAATCCTAGCATTCCATTCCAGAGGCTGAGGCAGGAGGATCACCTTGAGTCTGAGGACAACCTGAACTATATATAACAAGACTCTGTTTTAAAAAAAAACAACTCAAATTTTGTGATCAGCTTCCCCCATCCTTAGGTAGACTATGTAGGTTTCCTTTTAACATGGTGCTTAAAATATGCAAGCATTTAAAACAAATTTTATTGGTACACATTTGTAGTACATGATGATTACCTTCATCATGGGGAGTCTGTGCATGTCTGTACACGACTTCATTCTTTTTTTGTTGTCTTTCCCTCCCATCCCTCTCTGCTCTTCTCGTTTGCAAAAGCTCTGTTTCCATTTTTTAAAAAAAATTCTTTCTAAAATCCCTTTTCTGGCCGGGGGGTTTAGCTCAGCTGCGTAAGTGCCTGCTTGGCAAACACGAGGTCATGAGTTTGATTCCCGGCACCAATAAATAAAATAAAATAAAATAATAAAATAAAATAAAATAAATAAAACCCTTTCCTTCTTTCCTTCCCCCCCAAATGTTATTCCCCTCTCCCTTTGAAAACAACTCCCTACTTCCTATTATCTATCTTTTGATTTTCTCTTTTTACTTTGTACTTCTCATATGAGAGAAGCCATGTGATATTTACACTTATTTGTCTCATTTATTTCACTAAAGATTATGGGTTCGAGGTGCATTCATTTACCTAGAAGTAAACTCACGTTTATTGGCTATCTTGTTAGAGTAGCTTATATATTTTCTTTATTTACATTTTACCCAGCTTGAAGTTACAATCCAGTAGCTAATAAGGTTTTTGTTTGGTTGGTTTTTGGTTTTTCTGAGACAGGGTCTAGCTATGTAGTCCAGGCTGGCATGGAACCTGTGACAGTCCTGCTGCCTCAGTCTCCCGGGTGGTGAGTGCTGGGACCACAGGCGTGCCACCAAGCCTGGCTGCTAATAGGTTTTGACCATGATAGGGTGAGATAGAATAGAAGTTACCTTTAACCTTGAAAATGATCTTTCTCAAAACAGTTTTCCTTTTGATGAGCCTAGTAAATGGGAACAGATACTACAATGGATTTGAAACCTCAAATGGTTAGAACATGTCAGTTCTCCCCAAAGTAAGTTAGAAATTCAATACTATCTGAATCAAAATCCCGCCAGTTCTTTATTGTATTTGTATAACCGTTGCTGGGGATAGAAAGTAATAGCCATAAAAGGGGAAAGAAACAAACGAGGTTTCTTCACAAGTAAATATTTCTAGTTAGCGAAAGTATCATTAAGAATGAGAAAAATCCATAGCCTGAAAAAAGATAAACCCATTGTTTACAAAATGGGCAAAAATCATAAACAGCTGCTTCACAGAGGTGGGGACGGGTGGACAGCCAGCGTTTGAGAAGACACCCACCGCATTAGTGAGCAGGAGATGCCCCTTCAAACCACAAGCGAGCAGCGCTGGCCGCTTAGAGCGGCGGGACCCCCACGGCGGAGCAGCCTCAGCGCTAGGAAGGTCGTGAGTGCCCAGACTCCCGCTCATCGCAGGTAGAAATGTAAACAACAACAAAAAAAATAGTGCATACACTTTGGAAACATTTTTGACAATGTAACTTAAAACCCAAGCCTACACTTCACTTTTCGATTTATAGTTTTTACTCCTAAAAGAAATGAAGACCCATGTTCAAAAAAGGCTTGTACAACAATGTGCGTAGTACCAGGTATGGCGGCACATGCCTATAATCCCAGCACTCTGGAGGCTGAGGCAGGAGGGTCGTTGCCAGTTCGAGACCAGCCTGGGCTATGAAATGAACTCAAAGCCAGCCTGAACTGCATAGCGAGACCCTGTCTCAAAAATATAAAAAACAAAACGAGAAAAAGAATGTGCATAGTGAGCTTTATTCATAATAATCCCAGGCTGGAAACATTCCCAAGGGACATCAGGAGGACAGTGGGAAATACACTGTGGTGCATTCACACAAGGAATGAACCATGGATACACTTCACAACGATGGCTAAGTGCCAGAAATATGTGAAAAAGACAAGGAAAAAAGAGAGGGAGGGAGGGAGGGAAGGAGGAAAGAAAAGGGCAAGAACATGCTGAGCAAAAGAAACCAGGTACAAATGTACACACTGTGCGATTCCAGTCATAAATTCTAAAAGTGAGGAAAAGGGGCGGGAGATAATCTCACAGTGCTCCCTCTTAGGACCGGGAGGAAAGGCTGCTTTCTGGGGTCTTGAGTTCTATAAGGAGTGTGGGTTACACACGAGCAGCCATCTGTCAATCTGCTAAGGCTGATCTATTTTAGTGCATTTTTTTAAAGTAAAAAAAGCTGCAAAAAGTAGAGTGAACGTAGAGGCACAGATGGAGCAAGAATAGCAAGAGATTGAAAATTAAAATTGTGATAGGCACATGGGGATATATATATATATCCAGGAACCAAACTCATGACCTCATACTTGCCAGGCAGGTGCTTTCTATACTATTTTATTTACTTTGTATATATGGAATTTTCCATAATAAAATAAGTTTAAAAGCTCTCACAACATTTTAAAAATTTTGTGGCTCGTCGACTGATGTAATTGCTGTTCTTTTCAAGAGCAATATTTAGCTATCCACTAAGGGAGCAGATCACAGTACTTAAGACCAGCGTTGGTGCCTTGTATTAGCTGTCACTTTGAGACAATTCAGTGACTTCTCCCAAATTCAGTCTCTCATAGGGCTTTGCAGGGTTTAAATGAGATTAAATACCATTGAAGTGCTTCCAAAGTCTGTCAGTGAGCAACTTGCTCAGTAAGTTTTCATTTATTATCAGTGGAAGGAAAGGGTGGCAGAGATCGACTTTAAAAACTACATTTTAAAAGCTTTATGTGAACGCGTATCCATTGTCCATGTAACGAGGCTCCGTGTGATACTGTGCAGTGTGCGCTGATAAAATCCAGGCGCCCGCCTTCCGCAGCCCCCCCGCCCCGACACATATACCCTTCGCACCTCTGTTCATCCCTGTTCTACTTTCACACTGGATTTTCCTAGCTTCCACATATGAAAGACAACATACAGCGATTGTGTTTCCATGTCTGGTTTGTTTCACTTAACATAATGCCCTCCGACTCTCTGTATTTTGCTGGAAATGACAGGATTTCAGTCTTCCTCCTGGCTGAGTAATAGGCCCGAGGGTGTGTATAACATCTGTCCTTGTTCATTCATCTTTGGTGGACACGGAGGCAGGTTTCCTGTCAGAGCTGCTGTGAAAAGTCCCACAATAAACGTGGGCATGCAGGTACCTCTTTGGTAGCTGACTTCGTTTCTTATGGGTCCATACCCAGAAGCGAAGTTTTAGTATTCTGAGGAACCTCCATACTGCTCTTTGTAACAGCTGTGCCAATTCAGATGTCTACCAGCTGTGAATTAGAGTTCCTTTTTCATCCATATTCTCACTGGCATTTTTTAGATACTCTGTTCTAACCAGGGCGAGATGGTATCTCACTGTGGTTTTGCTTTGCATTTTCTTGATAATGTTGAGTTATTTTCCATATATTTATTGGGCACTTGTATTTTTGAGAAATGTCTGTTCAGGTCGTTTGGTCATTTTAAAATTGGCTTATTTGGGGCTTTTTTGTTAAAATATTAAAGTTTCTCATATATATGTGTATGTGTATGTATATATATATATATGTATATAAAAATAGTTAAGATAGTTATACTACTGATTTCCCTGAGCTCACTGAAGAGAAAGATTTGTGCTGGTGTTGTTCTGACAACTGAATGCAGATGTCTTGTGCTCTGGGTGAATGATTTGGGGATGACAGTGTGCAATGTATGCACCACTGTTACCCCCTGATTGACATATTTTGAAATTCTGTTGTAGGTTTTCTTCTTCTTTTTTTCTCTTTATTATTGAAATAAAATGGATTTGGAAAAAATTTTTTAAAAATTTAAAGTTTCTTAAATAATATGGCTATTAGCCCTATCAGATGTAGAGTGAACATATGTTCTCTCCCATTGTGTAGGTTGTCTCTTTACCCTGTTGATTGTTTCTTTTGCTGTGTTGGGAGCTTTTTAGTTTGATGTAATCCCATTTGCTAGTTATTTTCTTTTGTTTTCTGTGCTTTTGGGGTCCTACCTAGAATATCATCACCTGTACCAATGTCTTAACTTGTTTCCTTCACATTTTCTTCTAGTAGTTTTAGAATTTCAGGTCTTGCATTTAGGTCTTTGATCCATTTTGAGTTGATCGTTATACAGGTGAGAGAGGGGTCAAGTTTAAGTCCGCCACATGTGGATATCCAGTTTTTTCAGCATCATGTGTTGAAGAGGCTGTCTGTTCTCCACTGTTTGTTAGTGTGGCCTTTGATGAGTTGGCTCTACATGTTCGGGTTAATTTCTGGGATCTCTAACCTGTTCCATTGGTCTGTGTATCTGTTTTCATGCCAATAATGTGCTATCTTGGTTACTGTGATTTTATAGCATGTCATGAGCTCAGGAAATGTGATACTTCTTGATCGTAGGTACATATTCCTGGGGACTGATTCCGGGGCCTTCACACTGAACTACATTCCCGGCCTTTCAAAAATTTAACATGTTGAGACAGGGTCTCACTAAGTGGCCCAGCCTGGGCTTGAACTTGCAATCCCCTTGGCTTAGTCTCCCAGAATGCACCACAGTGCCTAGCTGTTGTGCTGTTCTTTTTGCTCAAGACTGATTTGGCCATTTGAGGTTTTTTGTGCTTCCATCTAAATTTTAGGGTTGTTTTTACTAGTTTTGTGAGGAATGTCACTGGTATTTTTATGGGTTGACGTGTTGCTTTGGGTAGTATGGATACTTTAACAACATTAATTATTCCAATCCATGAGCATGGGAGGTCTTTCCATTTTGTGTGTGTGTCTTCAATTTTTTTTTCCAGCATTTTCTAAGTTTTGCAGAGATATTTTAATTCCTTGGTTAATGTAGTCCATGTATTTATTTACTTGTAGCTATCATAAATGGGATTGTTTTTATGGTTTCTCTCTTAGCAAATTCATTATTGCCATATAAAAAAGCTGCTGGTTTTCATAGGTTATGTTTGTATTTTGCTACTATACTGAATTCACTTAGCAGTTCTAATAGTCTTTCGGTGTAGTTGTTAGGCTTTTCTAATGTGAAATAATGCCATCTGCAGACAGCGGTAATGTGACTTTCCTCTTCCTAGACATGCATCCTTTATTTCTTTCTTTGCTTAACCACTCGGAGGAAATCTGTGGTACTATACTGAATAAGAGCAGCAAGAGTGAACAGCCTGTCTGGAAACTAACCTTAGAGAAGGTGCTTTTAGCTCTCCTCATTCAGTCTGTTGTTAACTGTGGCTTTGTCTTACATAACTTTTACTCTGTTGAAGCAGAAGTACTATCCTTCTGTGTGTAATTTGCCCAGGGACTTTGTTATAAGAGGATGTTGAATTTTATCCCATACTTACTCAGTATTCATTGAGATGATATCATCACTTTTGATCCTTTGTGTCTGTTGATGTGATGTATCACATTTATTTATTTGCACATGTTGAGCCATCCTTGTGTCCCTGGGATGAAACTAACTGGATCATTGATATGATTTTTTTTTTGATACAGAATCTCATCATGTAGCCCAGGCTGGCCTTGAACTCACGGCAATCCTCCTGCCACAGCCTCCAGAGAGCGCCAGGATTACAGACAGGTGCCACCCTCACCCTGTCCAGCTTGCGGATGATCCTTTTGATGTGGTGTTGAATTCAATTTGCTAGTATTTTGTTGAGATTTTTACATACATGTTCATCAGGGATCTCAGTCTGTGGTTTTCTTTTTTTCCTTCCTTCCTTCCTTCCTTCCTTCCTTCCTTCCTTCCTTCCTTCCTTCCTCCCTCCCTTCCTTCCTC